>LPNX011226766.1:669554-750517 GCA_001517045.1 Pseudotsuga menziesii
CCAGTTGATCACTGGCCAACTCTATAAGCTAGGACTAGATGAGACCTAAAGGCGATGTATCCTACCACATGGACATGGGAAAATATTGGTAGAGGCACATGTGAGAGTCACAGATGGACACTATCATGGTCGCACTACTGCTAGGAAGGTGCTCCACGTAGGGCTTTGGTGGCCCACTCTCCATGGTGATGTGACGGACTATGCATGGACTTGTGAAGTTTGTCAAAGAACTGGGAAAATGTTAAGGATGGATGAGATGTTGCTGATACCTCAAGTGACATTGTAGCCATTTGATAAATGGGTTGTGGACTTTTTGGGACCAATTAAACCACCTGGAAAGAGAACTGGCACGCAATACATCATTACAACGATAGACTATTTGATAAGATGGGTGGAAGCCACACCTGTTGTGGATTGCACAACTGTGATAACAGTGAGGTTCTTGTTGGGAAAACATTATTACTCGGTTTGGGTGCCCAAGGATATTGATGAGCGACCAAGGGAGTCACTTCATCAATTGCACAGTCAACGCACTGACAGAGGAGCTTAAGATACAATATAAGAAGAGTACCATGTATCATCCACAAGAAAATGGGACAGTGGAGGCGTTCAACAAGGTATTGGAACATGTGCTCACAAAGGTATATAATGCGAACCACAATGACTAGGATTTGAAGATTCCAACATTTTTTTGGCATATCGCACCACTTGTAAAATATTGATAGGACATACACCGTTCAAATTGGTGTATGGGAAAGAGACAGTCATGTCGATGGAGTACATTGTTCGAAGTTTGTGCATAGCTGCAACGACGAACATGGACGATGAAGCAGCATTAGAAGAATGCCTGCCTCAGTTGGTGTAGCTTGAGGAAGACCAATTTGTTCCAGGATTTCATGAGCACATTGAAAAGGATAAACAAAAAAATTGGCATGATAGACATATTAAGAACAAACAATTTCAACAAGGAGACATGGTCCTGATGTATGGAAGCAATTTCATGAAACATCTAGGTAAGTTATAGATGCATTGGCTAGGTCCATATCT
Organism: Pseudotsuga menziesii; assembly: GCA_001517045.1. Classification (NCBI taxonomy): domain Eukaryota; kingdom Viridiplantae; phylum Streptophyta; class Pinopsida; order Pinales; family Pinaceae; genus Pseudotsuga; species Pseudotsuga menziesii. Next base: position 670,602 of record LPNX011226766.1, read on the forward strand.
CATTGATTCCATTAATTCAGGAAGTGCAGTACAACTGCAACAATTAGACGGAGTGATGTTTCCAAAGCTAGTGAATGGTAGCAAGTTGAAGCCCTATAGGACGAGCCAGGAGCCACGCAATGCTTGAGGAATTGCAAAATGAAAAAGAACTCTTTGTTTGTGCAAGCGATAGTAGTTAGGAGGATTTAGCACCAAGAGGAAGTGGATGCACAAGTAAAGGAGCTAGTATCACAGTTAGGGAGTCATGTCACAGCCTCTGCAAGGCCTTGATAGAGTCAAATCAACAATAAATTTGGTAGTTAAAATAGTTAACTGGCAGCGATCTCGGATGAGATGCATATTAATGATGGATTCGACCGTTGGATTGACAGGATCATTGACGGATTTAGGTGATTAATACATGATTTGGTTGTAATGATGAAATGGGGATAGTAATTGTTTGGTCATAATGGCCAAAAGATCGATTTGGCGCTATAAGAAGGGGCCGAACATGGCCAGAATTCACCATTGTGAATTTGTGATTTTTTGATGGAGTTGAAGAGATTGTTGCAGTGAAGTGATTGGATGAGTTGCAGAGTAGAGTAAGGTTGAGAGCCCATTGAGAACTAGGGGGAACTTGTGTGACATGATGCAAAAGTGATGACTAGAGATGACTAGAGATTCACTAGTCATCAGGGTACCCATCGAAGAAGAAATTGCAAGTATGTTGGTGGGTTCATCATCAGTTCCAAAGAAGAAGAGGAGAGCTAAGAGGTATAAGTCTACGGTTAAGAAGAAGCGGCAGAATAGAATGTCTGTGCAGTAACATGAGTAGGAACTTGCATAGATGGGTCCATCAACATCAGGGGTTGAGGAAACATCATCCCACCCAGTGATATCCATTGTGGATATCCCTAGGTATGTGCCTCCTTGTTGGCCTAATACAAATCCTAGGACAACGTCGAAGAACTAGAAGTACCCAGTCAAGAATCGGTGATACTACAAGGAATGATATGTATGAAATACATTGTGCCCTCACTAACGTGGATGAAATATGAGTACCATGATATGATCGCATTACCCGATATTACTAGAGAATGGTATCTACCCTTGGCTTAGGCGGGAGGTGGACCGGTAGCATGAATTCCATGTGATTGGGTGCGAGGTTTGGAGATATCGGGACTGTTAGGACTGATCAACAAGTTGAATTTTTGGCGGTTGAATGAGGAAAATGCATGTGTCAAGTATCTCTTGGCATGCTTCCATGGAGGGATTATGTGGCTGGACCGATTGGTCGCACTCACTATGGTGCTTTTTTCATAAATCATGGGGCTACCTAAGGCCCTAGGCGCCCGACCCATCATAGTATTTTAAGTGGAAAGACAACGATAGGAGGTTGGATGCACAGTTGAAGAAAAGATACAAGTTGCAGCATGATGGATGGGCATACCGTGTTGACAAAATGATCGGGCTGTTAGCATTACGACGATGATTCTTCCTAGAAAGGTTGTCAGAATGAAAAGACCCAACCAATGTAATTCGAGGGTCATTGCATGCATGAAGAAGTGTGCACTAGGGGTGTAGATGAATTGGTCATTGTTCTTGATGAACCAGCTGACGAATGATGCACTCACAGTCCAGGAGGGTCAGCGACTATTCACATACAACCGACTACTCATTTTTATTGCACTGGTGGCTTGGATGGAGCCAGATGATTATCAAGGAATGGATGTAGATGTAGTGAAGGTTTGTAAGGGAGTGCGGTACCAGAACCTCTGGTACATAAAGGAAGTGTAGTGACATAAGGACAGTGTAATTCAGTTCTGGATATACTAGGAGGCGCTAGAGGCTACAGCAGTGAAGATTCCACAACTGACAGAAGAAGCAGTGGTAAAATACGAATGAGTCGATCGGTTCACAATTGGGATGCATGCCGTTCATGTGCAAGCATGAAAAGACCAGGATAAACAACGGATTCCCACAACATATAAGGTTTATGACGCGGAGATGGAGACTATTATTATTGATTGGCCCAAGGAATGGCATGAACCTGTCATCATTGAGGAAGTGTCGACGGGTCCACCAGCTGATGCACTGGTGGATCCTCTACCCCAACCAATGATTTATCACAACTCGGATGAAGCGTCAATGTGGACACCTATGAATTTAGATGCAGAGTAGCTATTTGGGGAATCCAATATGAAGAAGAGGTAGGATCAGGGTGCGACTGACAATACCGCACCATTGAATGAGGAGTAATTGAGCCATATCATTGCCAAAATTACAACAACGATTGATGCAGTGAGTGAATAGATGAAGAAGCAAGAGACAGATGGATTTGGTGAGGTAAAAAATTGCCTTAAATATTTAATTAATGTAGTTTTGAATAAGGCATCAGAGGCAGTCGCTATGTAGAATATTGGCTTGATCAACACTGGGATGCATATTAGGAATGTGTAAATTCTACCGCATGCGATTGATACCAACAATGAGGATCTCAATGCCTCGCTGGAATATCTATAGGATCTTTCCGTAGACATCAATGCAATGTCAACACTGACATTGGTGCACATGGAGAGGGTCGCCAATTAGGAGTTGGCGGAAAGGGAACAAGTAATCAACGATCAAATATTGAGGTCGTAGGAGAAAGAGGTTGAAGCATGCAAAAGGATTGAGGCATTGCAGAAGGAAAAATAATAGTTGACAGAGGAGAAAGAAAAGGAGATTTTGGATCTTAAGAAGGAGAAGGATTGACTGGTAGTAGAGAAAGTGTAGCTCTGGGACAACAGGGTACGGTCGGAGCAAGCCATTTCTGTTGCTTATCAACGGATACCTAAGAGCACAGTTGACTTGGACATGGATCCAAAAGTAGAGCGACTTGGGTCCATCATTGCATAATTACGGCGTGACAATGAGGACCTACAGGACCTGATACATCTAGACACACCACCTGAGAAAGTTTTGAAAATGAAAAACACCATTGAGGACTTAGCAACACAGCTGGAGGAAATGGATCAAGAAGCGAAGAAAGTGACTGAGGTGACTACACAATTTTGGGGCAGTGTAGTTCAGGATGCGAAGTTGGAGCAATTGACCACACAATTAGTGGAGGATGAGGGGCAGTTGGATACACTAAGAACATCACTCAAAATGATTCCCCTAGTCATACAGATCACAAAGGCCAGTGGGTTGCAAAGGCTAGGTATCACCAACAGAGGTGCACCATGCAGTTAGATGAATTTCAAGAGATTGGTGTGCAACTCTCCATGAAGGCAATTTTAGTGCTGCAAGAATTTCAGGAGGGAAGGAAAGATGTCACTACAAAGATCATTGAGCACCCATTAGAACATGACTTAACAGAAATTTGGTAGAATACTGAGAAAATAAAAGAACAGGTCAAGGAAATTACCCAATAGTATGAGGACTTCAAGGTGAAGGTCAATGGATACACTATTTCCAGCTGACATGGCTCTAGGGCGAGCCACAAGATTTTGTTGGGGGTATGTTGGCAGGTAGTTTTGGGGTAAGTTAGCTGTGCGACATGGCGGATGCTATGCAAAGTCAAAGATGTTGCACAACATGGAAAATGGATTTACAATATTTTATGTATTTTGGTCATATATTGTAGATTTGGACCGCATTTTATGGATTGTGTTCATTGTTTTGTAGAATCTATTAAGAAGTAGTTAGGAAGTTGAATTAAAGTGGACCATCATTGTAAATGCACAAGCCTATAAATATATGTAGAATTGTAAGTGTTGAGTCTTCTTGGTCTTCTTCTAAGTTTTGGAGAACGACAAATTTTTAGTCTTCTTCTAAGAACTATTTTGAGAACCCATGTTTTGTTATGAAGAGTAATATGACATGGCAATTATGAAGAGTAATATGACATGGCAAAGATTGAGCAGAACTATTGTGTCTTTTACTATCTTTCTATTTACTCGTTTTCTGCGATCTAAATGTGAATGAGATGTGTATCTATGAATGATGCGTTGTTTCTCTGCCATGAATGATGATATACTACTAGATTTGTTTTCCCATCGATGTTTTGCTGTGATTTAAGTATGCCAATATGATATATTGAATGATGACATGATTCTGTTAATGCATAATATGGATAAGTAGATCTGTTGAATAATGTCACGCTGAATTGATTAGTAGATGCACGGTCCTCCTTCATAACGCAAAAGCTTGGTTTTGACAGCTCTCCCTGAAACATCTCAGGTGAGACTTCATCTACTTTGTAGGTGTTGTTGGACAGGGTAAAACCTGTCTGGTTCGGTGCTCAGGGAGATTGTGGTGGTTTGGGTGTCGATAGAGAGTGAACCCCCTTCCATGGGTTTTGTGTCAAAAAGCACATGTTACGAGTAAGATTCATCATGACCTTATCATACCTCCATGACCACTCACCCCTCTACAAATATTCTTCATATCATCACCTCTGCAAAGGCAATAATGGAACACCCTCCCTTCAAAGTCACCAATTCTATTAAGTTATTCTTGTATAATTAACCTGCATATAATTTCTCCATGGGGAACCCTTATTTGTGTTTTGTAAAAGTACCTTTGTTTTCATTTTGGAAAATGTTACTCAACCCACTAAAAACTGTGGGAACCCTTTCCATTGTCCAAATTAACTCCCCGACTCACCAAAAAACACATGAGTCCCAAGAATCATCAAATGGGTCCCCCAACATGCCCAAAATTGTGGGGATCCCACCAATTATTATTTATGTACAAGCGGTTCCCCAACACACTTAAAAGCATGGGAACCACTCAATTCTTTTGGCGGAAACCCCTTGGTCACCTTTTATTGAAGTAGTTGAGCCTCCCTATCCTTATAATTATTACTTTTGTCAGTCATCATGCCCTAAGTATTGCGTCTCCAAAAAATCCATTCATAGACAATTTGTCTCCCTCCATTACACTATGAATAATGATGTTGTCTAGTATTCTCCAATTTTACATCGATTAAATTAATTCATGATCCCCACGCTTACCAATAAGTCTTGAGTAAGGTTGGTTTAGTTCCATTGTTCATTACGACATGATCTTGGTTTTTAGGATAAGACCCATGTCTATCAATTTATTCAACTCTCATCGACATCAAATATTGATATTCTAAGAGTTGAAGAGGTTATAGTGGTACCTTGGGATCCCTTGAAATCAATATAAAGGACAATCTCAAACTACATAGGTAGAGTCCTTAGTGCTCCCTAATGTGGTGGTCTCCTCTATGCTCGACGTCAATGCATCTATATCATTAGTGGAAGTTGTACATTTTGAAGGTAACAGTGTTCACGTTTGGAAATCATGGTATAATCACATTTGGTATAGTGCAGTCCCCCCTCAGTATCTTCACTAGAATTCTAGGCACCCACCCCTAATGGGATTCTTTTAATTTTCAACATTTTTTCTTCTTCGACACCACTGACATCCTTTCTAAGTTAATGTAATCTCACATGGTTTGAATATTCCTTCATCCATGTCCCCATAGTTTATGGGTAGATCCCTCTCCATCTCTCTTCACTTTGTATCCCTTTTGGAAATATTCACTAGCATGGGAATGGCCGTATCGTTTGTATAAAAACAACACTATGTGTTACCACTTCACCAAAAACCTTCCCCCCGGGAAGGGACTATTCGTCCACCTATGTTTCACACACTTTCAAGAACAACAGACAAAACACAAAATAAAAGATGATGCATTATCAAATCTACAGTACCTCTGAACCTCATACATTAGTGGGCATCTATTAACACTTAAATATTGCACACATGTGACATTTTTTCAATTTACATGGTAAAGTGTCATCAACATATAGCATGCATCCCAACGAATACATCCTCACAATACCCAAAAAGTAGCATGAGTCCAAAACTACCCAAAACTAGTCAAAATGCAATTCCAGATGATCAATGGTATGTTTATATGTGCTATAGTGTGTGTTACTAGTTCAACACCCATGTAACGAACACAGATTTTCCTTCGAGATCTGTGCTACTGCTACAAACGACGGGATATCACCCACTAGTGGTGCATTAAAGGCTCATGAAAGTTCCATTACCTCCAAGAATTTGAATTTTATCTCCTCACACACTTGGGTGCCTTTAATAGCCTCCTTTGTGTCCATTGAAGCTAGATCATGGAGAATTGGGTTCACATTGGGATTTTGTTATTTTTGGGCCACCTCTTGGGATATAAAATGAATCCATGGGAATTATTATTGTAAGAAGAAATTTAAGCAAGGTTTTGTTTCTGGAATTGTGTTAGATCTCCCTCATAGCTCACTTATTCCCTCTTTTTATCATTTACCAAGCTCCCTTGCCACCTTCCTCCATCAAGAAAGTGTTCTTCTCATTTGTTCTTCAAGCCACTTGGCATCTAGTGTGGACTATATAGACCTCCCTTAGAGGTATTTTTTTCCTCCATTTGGAACTCACATGTCTAAGTTGTTGTACATGCTTTACCATTGGGAAATACAAGAATTGGTTTAGCATCTATCAGTTGTTGGATTTTGCATTCCTACCCCTTTGTTTTTGTTTAATTTTAGTTTTAGTTGTTTTTTTTTGTTCCAATTCACTAACAACGACTTGTAGGATAACTTGGAGAAATCACCCATGGCAAATCGACACCTATCATTGAGGACTTGCTGCAACCTACAATGAATATCCCCTCTCAAAGTGGGAAGGATTCAACCTTATGCAGTCTTTTTCACAACAAAAGAAACATGCATCTCAAAAGGTAAATATTTAGAAATAAAATGTAACGTACCCGATGCAAAAATAAGTTTGGAGGCACCAAAATGAACAAGGGAAAGGATGAATTAACTTCTTTAATTCTAATTCAACATATAATTAAACCAATTAAATAAATATTCAACCTTAAAAACAATAAATTGTGATACGTTTTGAAACGCAAAAATAGCCTTTCTAATTACTCATATAGATGCAAGCTCATGAAACTTAACTAGATTCACTGCATTATTACACTTAGAATTTATCATAATTAAAACATCCTTGGGTGACCATGATAAACCAATAACACTAAATACTCATATTTACAAAATTATTTGCAAGCAACTACAAACCAAAATTTGCAACAACTAAACTAGGCAATTTACGACACTTCTATAAGTCTAGATTTCAATAGTTTTTTAGTAGTTTTGCATTGATCATCCAAACAGACTTGAAAATAAAATCTACATCCTTTCAATAATTAACAAAAAAATATAAATATATTTCATCTACATCCATTGAATCATACAAGAGATCATATCTATAACTAGTTATTAAATTCACTTCTAAATACTTTGATAAGCCTTTGAATCCCTGCAAAACCAGATCTGAGTCCAAATAACAAGCATATTATCCTATGGAAGAATTATACAACAACTAAGGGGAAACTACCATGATTAAGTACATCTATACAAAAATTGATAGTTAGATCCACAACAGAAATTGAGCCCAAAATCCGATGACTTCCATGTTTGAAATTCGACACATCCCTGTCGGTTATTCGACACTGACATTTTTTTTTGCCGTCGATGAAATAACATCAGACCTCCAATGTCTCACTAATACCTATCAAATATCCGATCCCACCATCATCAATTACCAGCCAAATTTGCCCAAAAAAATTTATTATTGGGATGTGGGATTTCTGACACCACGACGTCCTAGATTCTGCATTTTGCTGTCGCAAATTCCAATGGATCCGTGTCGAATGTCACTAGGATGTGGTGCAAAAAAGTTGATGTTTGCATCGTATTTCCGATAGATATCATATGTTTGAGCCCTTCGGAGCCATGGCATTCCCATCGGACGTTGTTGGATGGACGTCAGAAATGTGACACCACAACGTCTAAAGGCCGACATGTAGCCATAGGTGTTGCGACGTCTATCCGAAGGGCTCGGCTGTCAGAGCCATGGAAGTCCCATCAGACGTCTTTGGAGGGACGTCGAAGATGCGACGAGTGGTTGTGGAATTAACAAAAAAAAATTTGAAAGCCTTCCATTCACCAGTTAATTTACCCTTTGATTTCAAATCTAGAAGTGTCATTTATTAAGGGCACCACCTTGGAGATAGCGTGCAACAAATAGATGATAGACAAGACATTCATACATTCATGAAAGGATATGGTTGATCAAAACAAAGATACTAAGAGATTTTTTTTGTGTGTGATACCTTTCTATCATTCTTGAGGTTTCTCATAATCCCCATTTTCAGTAAGGGTTTGCCTCAGTCTTTCCCCAAACCCTTGGGTGTATCATTTACCAGTATTCTTAATTCTCTTCATGTTCATAGGGATGATACATATGAAAAAACATAATAGTTCAGAGTCAATTGATACTTACCAAGATGTTTTGCAAAAAATTCAGAATATACGTTGGGTGAAGTTTATTTACAAATTGCATGGTCATCACAAGAATATTGGTGTTGTGTTTTCTCAAACATTAATGGTGAGATGGATCACATTGGGGATTTAGAATTTCAGGTGGATAAAGTTTTGATAGCCCATAGTGGTGAATCTTTAGCAAATGCTCAATATTGTACCCCGTTGGTTAATGAGAGTAGCAAAGTAATTGAGCTAGAACCTCAATCTTTGCTACAGGAGGAAATTTCTCTCGTAAATACACTTGAAAAACCAGTTAAATAGATTGAAATTAGTATGCATGTATCTAGTATTAGAAACATCGATTTATAAGAGTAGAATAATCCCATGACATACCGACTAGTAACTATGAATCATACAAAGAACATGGTATGCATGTGTTTATCCTTAAATAGAGTCAATCTTAAAGCTGGAAAACTAACATGATTCTATTACATACCTTCTAGTAACCCTTTAGAGCAACAAGAGCATATTGATGTTTACGCTTGAAGTGATTAGGATCAACACCACCAAATACTATCTGTCCTCCTTCTTGAATAACCATGAGCACCTTGCTTGAATCCCCAATGATTGGGTCAATATGAGAAAAAAAAATCAAGGATGATAATTATGGGTTGAATGAAGTGCCACCTAATCCCTCATATTGTATGAAAATAGGCTAACAAAATATATGAAGCAATGACTACTCTATACTAGAGTGTCATCAATTCCTAGTAGATTCTCCTGAAGAACAAAATCAACAATACATGCATCACTGACTACTCTAGAGTCTGTACTAGAGTGTGAAAATTTCCTAGAAGGTGCTCTTGAATAACAACCTCACCAATACATGCATCACTGGCATAAGCATAGTGGTGAGCTGCCTTATGACACATATCTAAGAGATCAATTCTTTTTTAATGGTATTCTTTTTTAAGGTAAGTTTTTAGATCAGATAGAACAAAGTTCGCCTGAATGTATGGTAATCATCATCAACAACTAAATGTGTGTGTGTGCACATGCATAAATACCCAATACACATCTCAATCAAACAAAAGAAAACATAATTATACCTTGATTCATGGAGCTTTGCATTGCCTTCTTATGCTTTACCTTTCAAAACATCATTCAACATACTTCAAATTTTGTCCTGTTGCAATAGTTTCATGTTAGGACCCTTCAAATAAATTTATGTTTGTTTATGAAAATAACAAAACCAATCTAAATAAATACAATACTTAGTACAATGTAAATTACAATACTATTCAAATCACCAAGTAAATTAATTGTTAATAATAGATCACCTAAAAAACATGGATAACCAAAAACACTATGTATATAAGGCCATCGACCACATCAAAATGCCATTTCTTGCCTCTTAACTATGGAAATGTTTCTCAACGCTATCTGTAACAAGTTCCAATGGAGGATTCAAATAGCAATAGTGAAAATTATAAACTAAAATGATAGAAATAACTTTTTTTAATGTATTTTTCCTTACCATTCATTGAGCTCCTCTATGTTTCGAGAATAATTTAATATTCTCTACTAAACAGGACCAACCATGTGAAGGTGGAAGCTTTTATGGCCCCTCCCCCACCTCACATCACTCTCAATTCCCCAAACCCAGTGCATCTACTTGCAAATAACAATTTATTTCACTATTTCACAATCCAAATAACAATGCATCTACAATGCAAATAACAATGCATCTACTGCACATTATTTTACTCAATAGATGAAAGATACTTTTTAAATCATTCATTAAACCATTCAATCATTCAATAGCTGAAAAAACCATTCATTAAATCATTCATTAAACCATTCATTTAGTCAATGGAAAATAAAAAAAATTAGTACACCATTCATTAAAGAATTCATTTAAATATTCATTCACGAAACAAAAGAAAAAGCCATGAAAATTTGTTAATTATAAATAAAAATCACTCAAAATTTGTTTAGTCACTTCCTTTTTACTTTTCTTCTCTTTAAATATTTAGTTAGAGTCACATCTTCTGGAATTTGATCCTCAGTCTCCCTACTAGTCTGCTTGCAAGGTTGAACTTCCGGCGAGGGGCGATGAATTTCTGCAGTAATGTCAAAATATTTCATTAATATATTTATATTTTTATAAATATGAGTAATTCATTGAAAAAAACATTACGAATGTATGTTTTTACCTACCATGGGCACATCAGCATGTTCAACATTATCTTGTATAGGCCCAACCTGTTCAGTGTTATCTGCATCTACATGCTCTGCAGTTGAATTGTGTAGAATTAGAATTAATGTTCATCATCTGCAATTATCTATACAAAATAGTAGCACATTAATAAATTCATTACCAGGAATCGAAGCATGATCTTCGTCTGGTTGGTCATGTACATCCTCGACATGAATGAGATCATTACTTTCCTGCTAAAAAAGGAATAAATAGTGAATATGTTAATTTATTTATAAGGAATAAATTGCATGAGAATTAATAAATTATCATTAAACTATATAGTTTTTACATACCTGCGCACTGGATGGATCAGCAGAAGATCGTGCAGTCTGCCCAGACAAGCTTTTTTGGTGTTCAACAACGGCGTCAAGTCCCAGTTCGAAGCCAAGTTTCATGTAATCCGCACTAGGAAATTATTTGAATCGGTCGGCCTTCATATTTGCATCATGTCATTAATTTTACATTTTTTTCCAGAACAAAATGAAAATAATTATCTGTATGATATTTGGATGCGGATTCGGGTTTTGTGATACTTAAATATCAGGCCACCAAGTTCGAGTAACCACCAGGCCCAAGCTTGTATTGGACAATTTTTTCAATTCTTTCCTCGGTGGCCTTAGATGTCTCCATGAGCCTAATCAAGTTTTGAAATATGTTAGTTGATGTACCAAATTTGATATAAAAACTAGTAATAATAAGGCTTACCACTACATTTTGGATTGTATTGCATACCTCACTGATCCTGGTGGTATCTTTCCTGATTTTCTCAGGCCCTTCTCTTTTCCATATTCCACGAGGGCTTTCCACTCCATAGATGGAATCATTGGAGGGCGCTCATACCTAGGGTTCTTTTCTAGGTGAACCCTATACTAGTCTCAGACAATCTTCAGATGTTTTCCAGCCTTCTGTAGGACCTTCGATGAATCGAAGGTATATTTTCTGAATAGACCAACCAAGCGATTAGTCAGATCATCCTTTAAATATTTTGGCTGCTTGTTCCACATTGTGTGAATGGTGGGCCCAGAGATCTCCAAGGACAAATAATTCATATGTTTATAAAATATATCATTTCCCGCAAAACATTAATGCGGGCCATTAGTCAACATTAAAAAATATTATTGTTATATTAGACACAAATTATAAAAACTAAATTGAACAATGTATAATGACCTGGAATCCTCTCTATCTTTATTGGAACCAGTTCTTCATTCACTAAAAATGTACATTGTATTGAACTAATGCTAGTGACATGAGAATATCTAGGAAATGCATCCACATCTCTATCTAACCCTGCATCCACCACTTCTTCTGTAGCATTTGTTGTGTGTGGGGCAGCATTGGCTGCACTCTTAGCTGCCCTTGGGGGTGTCATAGAGCGTGTTGCCGACTGTTCAATGGAAAATATGGGAGCAGTATGTGGTGTACATGGAGTGGTTTGGTCACTGGGACCAACATTTACTTGACCACCACTGATAATCTCCATAGCACATTGTAAATTCAAACCATTGTATTATAAGTTCAATAACATACTAAAATCAAATATTATAAAGTTTTTATAAATGAATTTACATTATTATTCAAGAAATTACTTCCAATTGTTTATGTTGTTGTAACAACAATTCAATCCTTGTTTCGATCCCTTCTGTTTGTGGAACTGCCAATGTTAAAAGAATCAATTCCTCATTTTGTTTTTTCTTGGTCTTTTGTAGCACCCTCAATGGGTTTGCAGACTCTCTAATTTCACTATCTCTCATCAACCGAGAGACCTCATTCTATAATAGTTTTGAGACATTGTTTCATAAATCGAATCCCCTATCTGCAATAGAAATATATAAAAAATTGCTTAGTCTTTGAAGCAATAGTGTGCGCAAACAATTATATTAACAAAAATTGTCTATCATGATAGATTCATAGTATTACATCTAGAATTACCTGATTCTTAGACGAGGGTGTGGTCTGATCAACAGATGGGGACTTACCCCGATCAGCCACCTGCAAAAAAAGTAGAGAACATTATCACAATGAACGCAATATGTAAAAGCTAACAAATACAAAACAAAAGTAAACACTATGCTACATGTTTTATATGTGTATATTTTTGAATTATTTAGAATGTGGAATTACATTTAGGTTTTTTGGTTGCCTCGAGGCTCCACTCGTATGATCAACAGTTGGGGACTTTCCCCGGTTAACCTGCAAAAAAGGTAGACAACATTATCATCATGAACGCAAACATAAAAACGAAAAAATACATAACAAAATAAACATTATGCTACAATATATACATGTTTACGAATTTAAAGTATTTGAAATGGATAATTACATTCATGTTTGTCTATTGCTCCGATGCTGTTGTCAGCTGATCAATAGCCGGTTGGATTCCCTGATCAACACTCTGCATGGAAAATAGACAAGATCATATAAATGAACTGAATATACTAATCGAAATACATAACAACAGATCTATATGTCAATCCTAAATTTATTACATTGCCAATATCGATGTATACCTGCTGCCTTGACTCAGGTATACAAACATCTGCAGAGAGGGATGGTGCCCCTGAGAGAACCCTACATCAAAAACATACTAAAATTTACATAACGAAACAAAGAAAGTAGAAAATTACAATTACATGCTAATGAAATATACTTTAGATGTTAAAATAATTAATAAAAGGTTGGTTAAATTGTTGCATGTACCACAACCATACTAATCGTGTTTTTATCTACACGATTCAAATTGTAATTAATAAGCAGTTCTTCACCAGTAGCTATTGATTTTATTGCACATACAAAGACACGGTTTCCTTCACGCGACTCGAATATGCAATTGGGTCGCTTAAGTGTAGATCCTGGTTGTGTACTATTTATAAACCACACAATATTACCAGTTGTTTTTGGCCTTTTTTCCATGTCCAACGTTGCTCCTTTATTTTGAGCTTTGTCTTCAGTTATATATAATTCATTGACAAACCATATCTATGCATACTTTGTGTATATTGGACCAGGTGCATCCAATCATTGTAGTGGTAAGAGGGTCCAACGCACTCCATCAATTCTGTACATCTGCCATATCCAACCTTTATGCCGTCCATGCAAAACAACCCCAATCCATGCAATGACGATGGTGCAATTCTATATATCCTCTCATTCACACAAAAATCATTGTTTACTTGAGGAATATCCCTAGGCACCCATTGTTTCACTAGGTGTTTGTACATGAAGGGAAACTCGATGTCTCCCACTGTCTCATCATCATAGGAACATGACCCCCCTCATTTGAGAAAAATTTCCATGTGTTTATTGAATTTTCTTCTAATCTTGTGACATCTAGTTGATATAGCCCTTTTAGACCTACTGGATGTATCACTTTCCTCTAGCCTTCCCAAAATACCCTCGCTGGAGGAAGACATGTATGACAAATACCTGTTTGGTTCTACCTACACCATGGTTGAGAAAAAAATTGGCAAAAACATAGAAAAATACCAGCAAAAACCTTGGAAAGACTTATAAGCAAAAAACTTGTAAACTTTTCAGGTACTTCCTAAAGAAAAAGCTTGTCAAGAATGAGTTTGGGTAATAGGTGTGGGAATTTGGTAGCCCTAAAAATTCTAATGTATGCCCCTCTTTTAGTTACATACAAGTCTCCATTCTCACTTATTGCTTGCATTTCCTTTTCCTAACATGTATTGCATGGGCTCACAAAATATCATGTTATACATGGGCACTATGATATGCTCACAAATATTTCCTTGAAAGAACATATCTTCGCATTCATCCACATTTACTTTGGATAGAAGTGATATGGAGTTGTTATGTTGGTCACTTCCCTAAAAAAAAATCTTTGACATGAGTTCCTTTTTCATGGAATCTTGGTTAATCTCTTCTTCCAAACATCTAGGTCACTTCTCCACTCTACATTGGCCTGATTATTCAATTTCTTGGCCACTCCTCTCTCGTTACTCTATAGTCGTTGTTGTTGTTATCTTTACTTTTGATGGTTGTAAGTGGATTTTAGTGTTCCCATGAATGTTGTTGTGATGTTGTAGATGATTATCCATCTTACCTAAAAGTGCCCAGATCTCATGTAGGACCCTTTAAGAGTCACAATAACAAGTATTGTTAGAGGATGTTATTCACCAAATGATACACCAAAACCATAATTATTGGTTAATATTTGTGTAGGGATGTTTTTTTTGAGCCAGGAGGATATTGGTGGCCACCCACCTATTCCACTTACAACCCCCACCATTGTTTCTTTCAGTTTTCCAGTTTCCTTAATTGTAGCACAATTTACTATTTTTGGTAGTTTTCGGGTCCTAAACTTCTGGAGCCATTTTGAGGCCATAAACGATGTTTTTTCGGCGTCGAATGGTAGGGAAAATATGAGTTCATTTTGGATTTGATATTTTTCATTTATGGATGTAGTCCTTAAACAGATCTTTCTAACGATGTATCATGCACGTCAAACGGAGGTAGTATGCTAAAGTTACGACCTCGAGAAATTGATGTACCAAGTTACCCAACAGGGCCCACATTCTGGTGTTTCACCTCCTAGGGTTAGGTTTTTGGATGTGTAAGGTTTCCATTGTTTCTCAAGAATATATAGGCCTTCGAGCCTCAATGTAATACATAGTTTAGAGGCATGTAGCTGCCACATATCTTCTCAGAGATAAGCTACCAACACTCTAGCTAGTTTATTTCCATTTTGTATGTAAACAAGTTTCAGTTATTGATTAATGAAATGAAGTGTTATTTCTACTGCATATTTGTTTCTATGGTTATTTGTGTATTTTGTTGCATTCCTACATAAATCTGGATCATTTTCTCTCTCCCGTAATTTACCATACTAATGAGCTTGTGACTATCATGTTAATGCCTTATTTGCATAGTGGAAATCCTACAACACTACACTGGATTGTCTTATGACTAACTCATGAATCTTCCCATGGTTATTGAATATCCATCTATAAGCCATTATTGTGGTTTCATCATTGCTCCCATTCAAGAACAAACACATGACTTCTCTCCCTACATTAAGTCCACATGCACATAATGACTAGCTTTGGTACTTCCTAACTTTTCACTCTTCCTTTTGACAACAAAAGGGAAACATGAAACAATATCCTTGCTCTTGGGATCCTACACATCTGATGGCTTTTATCGAACTGTATAAGTACTTTGTTCCCAAAGTAAATATTTTTAGACCTATGAACGAAGGGGAGAGAGATGAATGGTTGAAGGACTCCAATGGAGGATGAATTGATGCCCTTTTCTACCTACCCAAAGGTCCTTTTATAATGAATATTATCCCTAACTTCTCATTGATTTGTATTCTTCTATTTTTCACCCATATTGCTCAAAGAAACACAGTTTTATGCCGATCTAGTATGTATCTTCATGTCACAGGTTCTGCCTTGAAGATGAATATGGAACCCTAGAATGTAGTGTTGATTTGGAAATATTATTTTACAATGTTCTATCCCATCTTTAAGACAATTTTGGATAGTAATTTATGGTATAACATTAACATATTAATTTTCAACCCTAAGGCAACGCTAACTTGAAAAGAGTTGGGAGATTTCAAATAGGTACCACCAAAATAATGGAATAAATCAGACCGGCTGCTACATGCATTCTTGGAGGCACATTTCCTAGTGGTAACCTACAACAATCATATATATATATATATATATATATATATAATCCATGGTGGTGAAGAGCAGACATTTCCAGATCTGCTACATGGGCGCACATTTAGAAATGAAAACAATGTTTTAAATACATTTATATTAGTCTGTAATATTCGCTGATTTGTTCCTTTTAGCTTGTCATGATGATGCTTGTTCTCCCATATTAATTTCAACCCTAAGGCAATGCTAACTTGTTTTCCCATATTAATTTTCACCCTAAGGCAATCCCATAGTAGAAAGAACCATAAAAGAATATTCTGCAGAAATCAAAAGGCTCTTAAAGTAACTGTATCATGACTTCCTCAATGATTTGATGAATCCTTTGAAATTGTCTTCTAAATACAACGAGACAAGGCTCAAAACACTTACCTAAAGAGATTGTTGCCTTTTCTCTTTATCATTAATTGATATGATATGTGTTTCAAGTGATGCTAATGATGTTCATCCTGTGCCATTCTCTTGTCAATTTCCTAATAGGGTGGCATTAAATGGCTCGCATTCTACTTTGATCAATCTGACAAAGTCTTTTTCTCCAACCAACCATATTGAACTTGAATGGATTTTGGACCTTTCCTCTCTTTCCACTTGGAGAAAAATTAGCAAATGGTTTGGTTCACCTCCAACTTCGACCCAAGTTATTATCCTTTTGTGATCACTCATCAAGGAGGCATAGATTAACCTAATGTTGTCAACAAGAACACCATCGACTTCTTTATCACGAGATTCTATGCTCTATGTTTCAAGTGACACTAATTCTTGTTTATCTTCTATTATTCTTTGATCATATATTTGTGTAAGATATTGTTGTTGTTTTCACAAAATTGAGGTTTGAAACAAATTGTAGTCTTATAGACTCTTTGAGAGGCATCAATTGGTTTGTGTTGAGATTATAAAGCATGTACAAAAGGCTTCAAGAAGAGAATCTCGAATTTGTCCTTCTCTACTCCATAATAAAATAGGTTGAGGTAAGCTTATTCAACACCACATATAGGTTCACTATAATTGTCTAGGGATAAATGAAACCCTTTTAATCTTCAACAGTCTATACCAACAGAACAGTCTATTACATGTACTAGGAGCTTCAGTCAAATCAAGAGAAATCTTCTACAAACATATGAAGAACCATTTGATTTAGTAAACCAAGGGGATGGAAAAAGGGCAAGGAAACATCAAATATTGCTCACACCAAGGAATAATTATAAAGCTAACCAACTGTCTAAACCACAAAGGTCATCTTCTCGTGTTAAATGTAATAGGGGAAAACAAAAATCAGACACAGTGACATATGACATAAAATGTTCAAATAAGAAATGGAGGACATCAAAATACCTAGTACTTGCTTCAAGACCCAAAGAATAAACCATAAGATTCATGATTGTCCATTAATGGCCAAGTATTACCTAACCCAGTTTCCAGTGAACTAAGCACCTCACGGTCGAATCAGGATATTGGGCCAAGTTTATTGCACAATCCATCTATCATTTGAGGTACATACAAAGTGTGTATGCCCAAGGCTTGCTGTATAATTAATTTGAAGAATCAAAGTTATATAAATTGCATCAAATAAATTTCAAAGGCCGAGGGGAAGAACCCTAAATTAAGTGGTGGAAAAATTGAAATGGTCATTTTGTTGGCTTAACATCTTCAACAAAATTTAAGAGTACAACTATCAATCCGACCTACCTTCTTTCATAATAAAAGAATCAATCCGACCTACCTTTTTTTTCGCTATTGAAACAAGGTTGCCATTATTTGTGATAGGGTTGAAGGTGGATGTTATTGTTGTTGACAGTATATTGAGATACATCAATGATCTGACCTAACTGAGGTATATTGTTGAAGGAATGACTTGATTAGGGTAGCCTCAATTGCTGCTCATCACCTTACATGCAGGTTCATCATTATATGCAGCTCCAATTTGCCTAAATGTGCACAGTAGTTCCTTTTTTATGCCTAGGGTGCCTTCTCCACTGTTGCAACAAACCCAGGACTGATGTTATTTATGCTGAGATTACACCGATTTTTTTTTTTTTGTGGTTTGTTGAGAATTAATTTGAGGCAACGACTTAGGGTAGAGGGTGGATGGACTGTCCAGACACACCTAAAATGCTTAATCATTGCCCAGGATTAAAAGTGCTTAGGGTGAAGTTTTACTTCTGTCTTATGATTTTTATCGCTGCCTAGAATTATCATTAACATGTTGTTATCCATTTAGAAGTGTGCAAAATTATCTCTGAAAAGGTCCACGGAATTATGTATATTAGGCTTCAACTTAATGGTGAATTACATATTAGGCTTTCATGTTGAATTACATATTGAATCTCTTCCAAGGTTGAATGTAGACTTGAGGATATTAAGATGAATATGTTCAATATATATCTTAACTTGCAAAAACGTGAAATAAGCAATTCGTATATATGGTTCCTAGTAAGGGTGTATACTCAATTGTGAATGTTCTCAACTTGTTATACAAGATAAGGGATCCTATTCTTGATGAGGAATCTATTGAGGATCTAGTTTACCCTCCACAAAATCAAGCCCTTGAAAAAATCGATGAATATTCCTTTGAAGAAGGCCCTATTTATGAAAGAACACATTCACCTATTATATTACCTCATCCCAAGAATCTGAATTAGATGGTCCATATTGTTGAGAGTCTGATGAATCGATGAATATTCCTTTGAAGAAGGCCCTATTTATGAAAGAACACATTCACCTATTATATTACCTCATCCCAAGAATCTGAATTAGATGGTCCATATTGTTGAGAGTCTGATGAGGGACCTAAATATTTTGAACCTATAGAGAAACCAAGCATCCACTCTACAGGATCTCCAAGTATTGACATCATTATATCTCTACTCATTCTATTTCCTACAAAGTGTTGTAGCTTGCTTAGTGCTCCTCTCTGTTTATCATTTAGGTTCAACTTAACGGTGAAATCAACAAGTCTAGGAAAATATTCTAGTACAAGTCTTGTACAGATCATATTACAAGAATGACTATCCACTATTATCCCAAAATCCATACAATTAAAGAAACTGCAACACCCTTCTACTGTTTAACCATATTATACTAGCTACCAACTATAACAACATCATTAATAACAATACCAACAACCCTTTTCCAGGCCTAAACCTTTACAAAATATATCCTCTCTTAAGGGTGGGGAGTTCCAATCAAAACCATATATATCCAATGTCTTTATTCACAGTTTGGCTTAATGGACTTCTTGTTATCTCGCCTCCTTATCTAACCAAATGTCTTCCATCTCTCACCACCTCATCGAAAAAAATGTTATTTTAAAAATTAAAAATTAAGGACCTAATAAGACCAAATAATTTTTTTTTGCGTTCCCTCATGTTGGTAATCTGTTTTTTTCCCCTGTCCAGTGGACAACCACCCTGTTGTATATGGTATCCATTCGATTTGATGCATAGATCGGATACATATAGACATGGATGTTCTAAATGACACAAAGAAAAATACAATCATCCAAAAACCGAGTTAGATCAATTTTGGAAACCGAGTGGTTAATCGAGTTCATTCCAACATTGAGAAACTGGGTGGGGGATTCATCTCATCCAAGTCAGGTTTCTAATTCTTCTAACAAAATATTGGCGCGCAATAAAGAGTGAGAACTATTTCTGAAGGTAAACCACTGCTCTATTCGGGTCGAGTATTCACATAGAACTGCTCCCTACTCCCTTGCAGCTCCGATGATGAGTGGGCTACGGTGAGCCAAGAGATAATGTTGCCCCTAGCTCTCATCTATCCTAATGTAATGTGGCTATCTAGGGCATCTAAAATTTCAGTTTGGAATCGATGTGGTTGCAGATGTTTTCCCACAAATACACAGCAAACATCACAGCATGCCCAAAAAACCTAAAACCTTGAACCAGTTGCATGCCCAAAAAACCCTGTCACGCATGCACAAAAAAATGAGGTGATGCTTACTCGTTGAGCCATGAGCTCCTAAATCCAAACTGTGGATCGAACCCATGAGCCGCCGCGAAATGACAGACAGGAGCTACTCCAAAATTCATAAAACTGTCCAAATTGCATAGAAATGTGTAGAATGAGTCATCCATATTTTATATTATATGTATTTTATGATTATTATGTTTTTTATTATATATTATTTTATCATCATCCCTATATAGGTAGTGATATGAAGGTTAATTTCTACACAAATCCACATATAGGTAGTGATATGAACTTTTCAACAACATTAAAAATAAGTAAAACTTACTATATTTCAAAGATACTTGTTTTGTAATCCACCAACATTAAGAATAAGTAAAACTTAGTTTATTTCAAATATTCATTTTCGAAAAAAATTGCATAATACTGGTAAACCTTTCAATCAAAAAGTGATGAGAAGGAAATTGTTGAATATAGCCAATAAAATTAAAGACATTTTTTGTTTCCTTGAAATACTTCTTATATCTAATAGATTCCTCGACTTATAGAACTATGGGTGCCAAATATAAGTTCAATAGAGAGATGCAAACCTAAGAGGAAGAAAAACATCCTAACTTGAATAATGAACCTTAACATTAATGAGGGAAGAACCATCTACATAACGACACATCCCTATCTTGGATAAATGAAAATAAAGTCCGACACCATGATGATGAAGATGATGACGATCTTGATGATGATGATGTTTATGTTAATGATGATGACGATGATAATGATGATAACGATGATGATGATGATGATGATGATGATGATGATGATGACCATACCCTTATGAGGATGACGATGAAGATGATGATGTGTGATAATGAGGGTCCAACTTCATCGTCATCAAAGTATCAATGTGCTTGTCACATTGGAGCACCGTGACCCAATTTTCACAAAACATATGTCCATTTAATGTCCAGTAAAAACATATTTCTTTAGTTTATCCATTTAATAAGCTACGATGGTTTTATATTTTAACATTATTGATATTTATTTTTGAATTGTCTTATTCATGAAGTCTCATGATTGGATTTTCGTTCATGGCGAAGATCGATGCTACATCTAATTATCATGAAGATGAAGATAATGGTGATAAACATGATGAAGCTAATGGTGATGATGGTGATGACGACGACGACGATGATGATATCACCATCATCCTGATCCTCATCCTTGATGATGACGATGATGATGATATCATCATCATCGTGATCCTCATCTTAGATGATGACGATGATGATAATATCTTCATCATCATGATCCTCATCCTCGTCATCATCATCATTTTCATCAGCATCATCGTCGTCTTGCGACTACAGATTGTCGGATGATGGTGATGGTGATGGTGATGATGATGATGAAGATCATCATCATCATCATCATCATCATCATAACCATCATCACTACCATCGTCATCATGTCGATCATCATCGTCTTCATCATCGTGATCAACATGATGATGATCATGACCATGACCATGAATACGATGATGATCAACATGATGATGATGATGATGACAATGATGATGATGATGAGGGTCATGGTGATGCTTATGATGTTGAGGGTCATGGTGATGCTGCTGATGATGATGATGATCGTGATGGTGATGATGATGGTGGTGGTGATGGTGGTGATGAGGGTGATGTGGATGCTGATGGTGGTCATGGTGGTGATGATGATGATGGTTATGGTGACCATGATGGTGATAATGGTGATCATGATATTGATGGTGGTCACGATGGTGATGATCGTGATGTGGATGGTGATTGTGAAGATGATGGATGGTGATGGTGAAGATGGTAATCATCTTCATCATCACCATCCTCACCGTCATCACCATAATCTTCATCATCATCACGCTCTTCACCATAATCGTCATTGTCATCATCGTGATTGCGTCGAGAGGCGCTCTACAACCCAGTATCGCAGAGATCTTGTAACATTACGTAACGTTCCTCATGCATGTAACGTTCCTCATATAAATGTCGGCTATAAATAGTATTTCCCATTATGAAGGAGATGTTGTAACGTTATGTAATGTTCCTCATGTATGTAACGTTTCTCATGTAAATTTCGGCTATAAATATTTTTTCCGATCATGAGGGAGATGCTGTAACTTTAGGTAACTCTCCTCATCCATGTAAAGTTCCTCATATAAATGTGGGCTATAAATATGCAAATAATAAATCATGCAAATAATGAAATAATATTTATACCTTTATTATAGAATTAAAAAAAAACACAGTCAAACTAGTTTACATGGCCATGCAAAAGTTTAATCTCATAAAAACAAAATGTTTTTCTTCAAAGATTCAATGCAGAAAGACAACCAAGTTTTCCTTCTTATGGAATGCTGTGAGAACGTCTTCCTTCAGTGTTTCAACCCCTGATGTGAGCTGCTTCGTGTGCCCTCTATGCGTTAATTACACCCTTCACGCTATAGACTCCTGGCTTGCCCTTCTGCGTAGATCTCCCGTCAAGATTCCATCGTAAACGTTAGGGAATTCATAAGAAGGAAAACAAATTTCTCATCGAAAATTTTACTAAAATAACATAAAAAAGCTGATTTTTAAATAATAATTGAACTTTGACTTCATGTTATAATAGCGCTCTGCATAACATCATTCGTGTTTAAATCCTTTAATATATATATATATATATATATATATAAAAGGTAACTATTTTTAAATTAAAAAATACATTATAAAGCAAATAGATTTAATGATTGTAGTTTTTAATTGGTGAGTAAAGTCATTGGAATTTATGGTGTAAAAGTCATTTTTTGTTTTTATTTATTTAATTTATGTTAGAATAACAGTTTTCACATTTTTTGAATGATGAACAATTTTAAAAAAAAATCTTGGATACGGGAAGGCTGATTTCGATTGATTTTTTGTGTTTTTATTTATTTAATTCATGCAAGAATAAACAGTTTTCACATTTCTTGAATGATGAATAGTCTTAAAAAAATCTTGGATACCGGAAGGCTGATTTCGATTGATGGCTTCTACCAACAACTTTTCTTGAACGGATTGCTGAGCTTTGGTACTCAAGAAAATCTATGAGCGGATATTCCTGCATCCATAGTTCTCATGCCAAAATCATTTTGTATTTTCTTTTTAAGAAAGTGATTTAATTCATTATCTTATCTTATTTTCTCAAAATTCAATATTTATGAGATCTGTGTGAAATGAAATGAAATCTTTGTGATTATGTGGTTTGAACATAAAGAATTTATTTGCAGACTTCATAATAATTCTACTCCAAAACACAAATAGAACCTGGTACTAAGTTTTCATTATTGAGAATGATTGGTAGGCTAATCCCTCTAATTCCTGAGTAGATTTGATCTTTCTGATACCAAAAATTAATTATGAATTTCAGTTTGAGAATTATTGGTAGGCGAATCCCTCTAATCCCTAAGTGGATTTGATCCCTCTAATGATGGTAGCTCACATGTAATATAAATGGAAAATTTGAAGCCATGTAATTAAGGCAAAAATATGTTGGCATTGCACATGTGCAAGGCCTTCTAAACAACCCTTCTTAAACAATCCATGGTAAATTGCACTCAAGGAGATTTGTTAATTTTTTTGACCAAATTTCAATTAAAAATAAAGAAAATAAAAAATAAACTACTCCTAAAAAAATTTAAATTTTCAAAAAATATATTATTTCAAACACTAATCAATACCTTCATTTTACCAAGATTATTTTTCCATGAACATTGTACCATCCATCCTTGAATCATAATGCAACAAAATAAAGATATGCTCAAATTCTAAATTCATCATTATAATTTAAAATTTCTAAAAAGATTAGAGTTGTACTTTCAAAGTTTATTAAAATTTATTAGTATAAGGCTTACAACCTTATTTACTTTACAGGTAGTTGACTTCAAATTTTGGAAA
Organism: Pseudotsuga menziesii; assembly: GCA_001517045.1. Classification (NCBI taxonomy): domain Eukaryota; kingdom Viridiplantae; phylum Streptophyta; class Pinopsida; order Pinales; family Pinaceae; genus Pseudotsuga; species Pseudotsuga menziesii. The sequence continues at coordinate 694,753 of LPNX011226766.1, forward strand.
TATATATATTCCTTGAAAGAAAAATAGAACCTTATTTACATGGTGTGCTACATGTTAGGTCATAAAATCCTTCTTAATTTTTTTTCGTTGCAAAAAAAAATACCATTAAAATGCAAATTTGAACACTTACAATCTCAATATTTTGATCCACCTAAACCTTAATTTTCATTTCAAATTATCTTTTATCCCTCATCGAGTCATATACCTAGACAATATACATGTTACAAACCTCTCCTTGAATAGCTCCTTGAGTGCAATACATGAGAAGATGTTTGCACCTAGGAAGATTTGATCCCACTCGGTGCTTGATAGAGTCTAGGATTTGGATCTATGCTGGTGATGATGACAATGACAATGATGATGGTGATGATGGCAAAGATGATGATGATGATCATCATCATCGTCATCATAACCATCATCACTGCCATATTCATCATGTTGATCATCATCGTCTTCATCATCGTGATCAACATGATGATGACCATGACCATGAGTACGATGACCATGACCATGAATACAATGACTATCAACATGATGATGATGATGATCACAATGATGATGATGATGAGGGTCATGGTGATGATAATGATGTTGAGGGTCATGGTAATGGTGGTGATGATGATGATGATGGTGATGGTGATGGTGATGGTGGTGATGAGGGTGATGTGGATGATGATGGTGGTCATGGTGGTGATGATGATGATGGTGATGGTGACCATGATGGTGATGATGGTGATGATGATATTGATGGTGTTCATGGTGGTGATGTGGATGGTGATGGTGAAGATGATGGATGGTGATGGTGGATGGTGATGGTGATGGTGATGGTGAAGATGGTCATCATCTTCATCATCACCATCCTCACCGTCATCACCATAATCTTCATCATCATCACCCTCTTCACCATAATCATTGTTGTCATCATCGTGATGATGATGACAACGACGATGATGGCGGTGATGATGATGATGATGATGATGATCATCATCATCATAACCATCATCACCGCCATCTTCATCATGTTTATCATCATCGTCTTCATCATCGTGATCAACATGATGATGACCATGACCATGAATACGATGACCATGACCATGAATACGATGATGATCAACATGATGATGATGACGATGACAATGATGATGATGATGAGGGTCATGATGATGATGATGATGTTGAGGGTCATGGTAATGGTGACGATGATGATGATGATGGTGATGGTGATGATGATGGTGATGGTGATGGTGGTGATGGTGGTCATGGTGTGTTAAATTTTCATATGCTTAGCTAAGACATCAGTATATCATTTCATTTTTCATAACAAAAGCATATAAATAGGATCACTGAAAGAAACAGTATCACAAGAACAACACAGATTTATCCTGGGAAAACCCTAAAGGGAAAAACCTAGCAAAAGCTTCCTCAATATAGATGCCCCAAAAAGGTAAAAAGGTAAAACCAACAAGGAGATCAAAAACTTGATCCTCCTCCTTCTCCAGCAACTTCTCTCCTCCACAAGTGTGCTATTCCAAGTGAGTGTGTGTGTCACAAATGAGGAGCACTACACCTCTATTTATATTCATCCGTTCACTTAAGTTAACTCACTTGACATGTAGGCTCGAGTTAAATCATGTAGGCTCAAGTTACACATGTAGGCTCAAGTAACCACACTGGGGTGCTGATGACCCACCTTGACAATTAGAGGGGACTACCTCATGACTCTTATTAGTTCTTCCGATTAGGAGCATCGGGGTACAATGTAATACAAGTGGTTCTCCCGGTAGGACCATCGGGAACCACAAAAAGATACATATAGAATATTCTTCGAAGTTACAATATTTCAACATGGTGGTGATGAGGGTGATGTGGATGATGATGGTGGTCATGATGATGATGGTGATGGTGACCATGATGGTGATGATGGTGATCATGATATTGATGGTGGTCATGGTGGTGATGATGGTGATGGTGAAGATTATGGATGGTGATGGTGATGGTGAAGGTGGTAATCATCTTCATCATCACCATCCTCACTGTCATCACCATAATATTCATCATCATCACCCTCTTCACCATAATCATTGTCGTCGTCATCGTGATGATGATGACAATGGTGATGATGACGATGATGACGATGACGATGATGATGTCAAAGATGATGATGATGATGATCATAACCATCATCACCTCCATCTTCATCATGTTGATAATTATCGTCTTCATCATCATGATCAACATTATGATGACCATGACCATGAATACGATGACGATCAACATGATGATGATGATGATGAGGGTCATAGTGATGATGTTGAGGGTCATGGTAATGGCAATGATGATGATGATGATGGTGATGGTGATGGTGGTGGTGATGGTGATGGTGGTGGTGATGGTGGTGATGTGGATGATGATGGTGGTCATGGTGGTGATGATGATGATGGTGATGATGCTGATGGTGACCATGATGGTGATGATGGTGGTCACGGTGGTGATGTGGATGGTGATGGTGAAGATGATGGATGGTGATGGTGAAGAGAATGGATGGTGATGGTGATGGTGAAGATGGTGGATGGTGGATGGAAATGGTGAAGATGGTCATCACCATCACCATCACCATCACCATCACCATCACCATAGTCACCCCCGTAAGTGACATAAAATCTTGTAACATGAAATGTTATATGTGATTCTAGATTATGAGTAATGTAATATATTATTTTATTTAACCCAAGATCTTCACTATCTTTATTTTAACATTTTATTTTTTTATGCATTCTCATTTTATTTTTTTAAATAAAGAAGATAAATCTTCAAAATGAGAAATATAATGTTACGTCTTATTTAATGTAATTTAATTACAACTGAAAATTCATTTCCAATTACATTAGTATGGAGCACCATGATCCAATTTTCACTAATACCTCCCATCTAGTATGTTCAGCATCATTGTCTTCAAACACATTTGGGAGGTTGCCAAGTGGATTTGGGTAATAGTCACCCCCGTAAGTGACATAAAATCTCGTAACATGAAATGTTATATGTGATTCTAGATTATGAGTAATGTAATATATTATTTTATTTAAACCAAGATCTTCACTATTTTTATTTTAACATTTTATATTTTTTTATGCATTCTCATTTTATTTTTTTAAATAAAGAAAATAAATCTTCAAAACGAGAAATATAATGTTAAGTCTTATTTAATGTAATTTAATTATAACTGAAAATTCAATTCCAATTACATTAGTATGGAGCACCATGACCCAATTTTCACTAATACCTCCCATCTAGTATGTTCAGCATCATTGTCTTCAAACACGTTTGGGAGGCTGCCAAGTGGATTTGGGTAATAGTCACCCCCGTAAGTGACATAAAATCTTGTAACATGAAATGTTATATGTGATTCTAGATTATGAGTAATGTAATATATTATTTTATTTAAACCAAGATCTTCACTATTTTTATTTTAACATTTTATATTTTTTTATGCATTCTCACTTTATTTTTTTAAATAAAGAAAATAAATCTTCAAAATGAGAAATATAATGTTAAGTATTATTTAATGTAGTTTAATTATAACTGAAAATTCAATTCCAATTACATTAGTATGGAGCACCATGACCCAATTTTCACTAATACCTCCCATCTAGTATGTTCAGCATCATTGTCTTCAAACACGTTTGGGAGGCTGCCAAGTGGATTTGGGTAATAGTCACCCCCGTAAGTGACATAAAATCTTGTAACATGAAATGTTATATGTGATGATGATGATGAGGGTCATGGTGATGATGATGATGTTGAGGGTCATGGTGATGGTGATGGTGATGGTGATGGTGACGGTGATGATGGTGATGGTGATGATGGTGGTCATGGTGGTGATGAGGGTGATGTGGATGATGATGGTCATGGTCATGGTGGTGATGAGGGTGATGTGGATGATGATGGTCATGGTCATGGTGGTGATGATGATGATGGTGATGATGGTCATGGTGACCATGATAGTGATGATGGTGATCATGATACTGATGGTGGTCACAGTGGTGATGATGGTGATGATGGTCATGGTGACCATGATAGTGATGATGGTGATCATGATACTGATGGTGGTCACAGTGGTGATGATGGTGATGTGGATGGTGATGGTGAAGATGATGGATGGTGATGGTGGATGGTGATGGTGATGGTGAAGATGGTAATCATATTCATCATCACCATCCTCACCATTCTCACCATAATATTCATCATCATCACCCTGTTCACCATAATCATCATGATGGTGACATGGATGGTGATGGTGAAGAGCATGGATGGTGATAGTGGATGGTGATGGTGATGGTGAAGATGGTGGATGGAGGTGGTGATGGTGAAGATGGTCATCATCTTCATCATCACCATCCTCACCATCATCACCATAATATTCATCATCATCATGACCCTCTTCACCATAATCATCATCGTCATCATCATCTCCATCATCATTGTCTTCATCATGTTGATCATCATCGTCTTCATCATGATGATCATGATCATGATAGTCCTCACCATCATCATTGTCATCACCATCATCATCGTATTCATTTTCAAATTTAACATTTTATATTTTTTTATGCATTCTCATTTTATTTTTTTAAATAAAGAAAATAAATCTTCAAAATGAGAAATTTAATGTTAAGTCTTATTTAATGTAATTTAATTTTTTATTTATTCCATTTTTATATAAAAGACTTGGAATGTAATTTAAATTTCTTTTATTTCATTTTTATATAAAAAAGTTTGAATTATATTTTTAATAGAATTTAATTTTAAATAGAATTTAATTTTGTTTTTTATTTGATTTTTATAATTTAATTTTTATTTTTATTTGTTTTTTTATTTGCTTTTATATGAATTTTTTATTTATTTTTGGTTTAGTTCATTCCTACCCAGCCTAGTTCATCCTGACCACAGGCACAAACATTACAACTGCCAGCTGGAAGGGCCGCTGTAGCCATGGACAACCGAGAGGTAGAGCAGGAAAATGTCTCGCTAACCACTATCTTTCTGTTATCCCCATCAACAGGCGTTGCCGTAGAACCTTCAGTCGAAAACCCTACATTTTTCTCGTCACTGGATTTTGTCGGGGGTTTATTCAACTCAGGCCCAATTTTCTTACCGTTTGGGGTGACACACACTAATTTTCTCCTCCATGGCCCAGTTTCTCACCATTTGGAGCGACACACACTAATTTTCTCCTCCATCTAGACCTAGATGTGTCAATACTCGACCAAACCATTACAGAATTGGGGGATTTTTGGAACGCTGGCTAGTTGGAACCACCTCCTCCACAAACAACTATCACAACCGGAGAAGCCATTGACGCAGAGGGTTTTTTCAACTCGGTGGTAGCAGCAGCTGGCATTGATGCAAAGGGTTTTGTCAACTCGGTGGTAGCAGCAGCTGGCATTGAAGAATCTCTACTAAGCTCAGGCTCAAAATCTAGTCACAACCCATCTGCAGGAACCACAGAGGAGGACGAATAAAATGGAATCCCTAGGAAAAAGAGGTAGAACAAGTGCCTAGAGCCAACCTATGGAAACCTAGATATGGTTTGCAGTGTCAATGTGGCCATTGAGGAAGTGAAAGATATGGCTGACATGGTAATTGTTGTGAAAATTCATGGCCAACACCCTACCCTTGAAGAGATGAAGGGATGGGTTCAAACAGATTGTGTAGACCTCTATATCATCTGCGGCAGAGGTAGGTGAATTATCAAAGGGTTGGTATACTTTCACCCTCGGCAGCAAGCATGATGTCGAGCAAATATTGAACAGAAACTGGTTCTATGGGATGATACCAATTATGTTGAAGAGATGGACGACCCTGTTCAATGCCGATAGTGAACAACTGGATACAATGGCCATATTGGTACAATTACCAGGCCTACCACTGGAATTCTGGAACCCAGCCTCACTGAAGGACCTTGGTAATGCCATAGGGACATACCTAGAGGCAAATTTATCATACCTATAAACCCAGAGGAGGGTTGTAGCATGAATATTGGTTTCTATGGACATAAGAATAGAGCTGAAGGAGTGCCTTAACCTCATCAGAGGCAATGTAACTTGGCAGCAACCATTGGACTATGAGGGTCTACCGTTTAGATGTCATCGGTGCCAAAAAGTGGGACATATGGAATGAAAATGCCTTGTTGCAGCATCTACAGTGACAACACGTAAAAGAAGGTACCCTAGGGATACCGATCCACAGGAAAAAGGGAAGAAAGATTCAACACTAGGCACAAGAAGCTCTGAGAGTGTTCCACTACAGCACCCCCCTAAAGAGCAGACAGAACTTCGTACCGAAGGAAGCACGCAACACCTCATGGGTATGTCCTTTGTTTTTTCTAAAGGAATAGTTTCATAATTTGATTACAAATGATGTTGCACCTACACACAACTACACTTTTGTGACAGTTCATCCCCCTCCCACCCAGGAAAAACCCCTATCCCACCCTACTTCCCTGATTTCTCCCCCCTCCCTCTCAAAAGAGTGACCTATTTCTCGCCCACATTCTTGTGCTCCCCGACCTCTGATCAACTCATCCCCTAATTCTGACTCCATTTCCCCAATCAGATTTCAACTTCATTCAAGGGACATACCAGCTTAGGTAAACCCTTTATTTTGCTTGGGGGCGAACCCAATTCTCCCAACCCGGGGGAAAGGAAGAGGTAGACCCTATTTCCTATCCTTTGCCCAGCAAAAATCACTATGGGATCAATCAAATGGTAAGCAGAAAACTCTTTTTGGGGCACTTAGAGCGGTGCAAACCCCTGAAGGGGATCCCAAATGAAATTCCTATCTCTCAACTACAGGGGTTTCGCAAGTACCTGGAAAAAACTTGCCCTAAAAAGAGTGATACAGGTGCAGAAGCCTGATATCATTCTACTGCAGGAAACCCTAGGCACTAACGAGGAGGTACCTAGGGTTTTGTCCTCTATTTCAAGTAGTTTCACCTTTTTGGCCCAGAGTGCAAAAGGTCACTCGGGAGGTTTAGCAATTGTATGGAACCCTACCATGTTGCGCTGTCAAAACTCATGGGGAGCCTCCTTTGGAATGGGGCTGGAACTTTTCTGGGTAGAAGCAAACCTACACCTTAACCTTATAAACATCTATGGGCCTTATAATGGCCGAGTGGCTTTCTAGGAGTCATTACAAGCCTCCCAGTTTATAGAAAAGGCAAATGTGATTATCGGGGGGGACCTTAATTTCACCATTGCGACCCATGAGATCTAGGGTCCAAACGCAAGAGTGGACCCCCTGGAAGCTTTCTTCCAAAACTTGTTACAAAGCCTTAAGTTGGTGGAACTGGATCCTTAGAAGCCCAAGATAAGTTGGACAAAAAAAAGAACAGGGAAATAACGAATTGCAAAAAGACTATATAGATTTCTGGTGGGGGAAATTTTACTGGAGTATGATTAGCAGTTCAAGGAATGGGTAGACTCAGAATGGGACTTAGATCATCAACCCATATGCCTGGAAGTATCAAGAAACCCTAAAAAAATAGCATGTCCTTTTAAATTTGGTGCAGCCTAGCTTAAGCATGAGGAGGTACTTGAGCTCATAAAATCAAACTACACCCCTTATAGAGCAGAAGCCGAATCAAATGCTGCAACACATTTTGTACAAAATTTGGCTCGATTTAAGAAGTTGCTGAAGGAATGGGCAAAAAAAAAGACACGAGATGAACAAGCTCTATTAATTTTTTGAACACAAAGATGGGGAAGTCTGTGAGTTTTACCATAGACCTTTTGTGGAAGCCTTTCCTGTAAGGAATCTTGTTTGACTATTTTGGACACACATATCTACATACCTCTCTTAAACTCTTCTTTTTTTAGCTCTATTCTTCGCTCAGCAAAAGGAGCATAGGCTACAGTCCTAGCTCATTTTTGGAACTATCAAAAGGCTTAGGGGTAACATAAACAACAACATTAGAGCACTTATATCTAGCTCTTTTTTGTCATAATATCTTGGGATAGAGATGATTAGATGGTAAACTATTTCCTTGTGGAATAGTGGCTGTTACAACATGCTGGTTGTATAAGTAGTGGTATGCATCTGCATACAATTTTGTACAGACTTATATGGATTTTAATAAAATTTTCATCTTTTGTTCCTATGGAGAAAAAAAATACTTGGAACACAAATCAATCAAAATAAAAGGAAATAATAAAACTGAAATGCTCAAATTAGAAATAATATTTTAATTTTTTTTCAATCATTGTAATAAAATTGAAATGTCAATTTTAAGCTAGCATCTCGAAAATGTTTTTTTGTTTATTTATTTATTTTCATATAATTGAATATATAAGCCTTATTTATTTAATTGTAATCAATTGGATTAAAGGGACACAACAGTGTAGAATTCTATGACATGGCGGGCTTGCTATTGGCAATGGGTTAATGGTAGATCAGAGAACACCGTGGGGAGCTCATTCATGAATATTATCACCGTCCCTTGAAGGAATGATTGAGGAAGCTCATATTACATTTTTTTTCTCTGTGTTTTCTAAACTGTTTATTATATAATAGGTTATATCAGCACTCTATACTGCCTGAGTGGGCTATGACAATAGTTAACTATTTTTGATATTTATTTTTGGACATATTTCAGTATGTGGCTAGAACTTGATATATCAGTTTTTTTGATATATGTGGGTACTAGGGACTGTTTTTGTCCCTTATTTTTTACTCTTTATATGGACCTTTATGGTACTTTCCGAATACACAAGCGCTGTATCTACAAAATGTAAATTTTGTTCTGATGAAATAATGAAATTATGATGAAATTCTGTTGTATAGTTGAGCTTCTATAAAATGGATTTTATCAAGAGTACATCAAACAAATATGGAGAATCTGCCACAATTGTTAACATTGAATAATTCCACTATTTTTACTCATCAAAATTGCATTTGAATAATTCCACTAGTTTTACTCATAAAAAATACATTCAAGAAATATGAACACTTTGTCCTACATTTGTTCAATGAGAATAATTTGGTTGGTTTTTATTATGTCCCAAATAGTTAAAACAACATAACATACCAAAGAGTATATGTTGATGAAATTATGAAATTATGAAATTATGATGAAATTCTATTGTATAGTTGAGCTTCTATAAAATGGATTTTATCAAGAGTACATCAAACAAATATGGACAATCTGCCACAATTGTTAACATTGAATAATTCCACTATTTTTAATCATCAAAATTGCATTTGAATAATTCCACTAGTTTTACTCATCAAAAATACATTCAACAAATGTGAACACTTTGTCCTACATTTGTTCAATGAGAATAATTTGATTGGTTTTTATTAGGTCCCAAATAGTTAAAACAACATAACATACCAAAGAGTATACATAATGTGCAACAAATGTAAACTTATGGTACAAATTCAAGATAGATAATTCAAATAAGTTATACAATAACCACTTGAAGAGTAAAACATTCAAATACTCCAATACATTCTTATATCCAAATCACATGTTTCCCTCAAGAGTAATTATATGACGTATAAGTATGTATTCATTGTTTCCCAAGAGAGTACTTTATATGAATTGTATGAATATGTGTTCATTCATTACACATGTAGGTCCTTAATTTGGTCCAACAATGTTACATATACATTTTATTGCATAAATGTTCCTATTGGGGTGATATAACATATATTAACTCTATGTGTGCCCCTCTTGGGTCATAACAAAGTACTTTTCCCTCAAAGATTTTCCCTCGATGTATTTGGACCATTAAGTGAATTGATGAAACATATGTAGATCACCTGATAAAACATGGATAGCCAAAAACACTATGTATATAAGGCCATCGATCACATCGAATCGCCATTTCTTTCCTCTTAAATATGAACATGTATCTCAACGATATATGTAACAAGTTCCATTGGAGGATTCAAATAGCAATAGTGAAAATTAAACACTAAAATTATAGAAATAATTGTTTTTAATGTATTCTTCCTTACCATTCATTGAGCTCCTCTCTATTTTGAGAATAATTTAATATTCTCTACTAATTAGGACCAACCACATGAAGGTGGAATCTCTTATGGCCCCTCCCCCCCTCACATCACTCTCAATTCCCAAACCCAAAGCATGCACTTGCAAATAACAATTTAATGCAAATTATTACACTCAATAACTAACATAAGATTTCATTAAATCATTCATTAAACCATTCAATCCACGTCATCTTCTTCTTCATCCAAGTCATCATCCATATCATCAGATCCAGAGTCAACATTGTAAGGATTGGCCATATCATCATTGTCATCTAAGTCAGTTACGCTCATCGTGTCATTGTTAGTATAATATTCATGGGCATTATCTGCTGCATCATCTGATTCAACTAATTCTTGGACATCTTTTGTTGGATCATCATAAACATCTAACTCATGTTGATCATGCTCTTCATCATCGTCTTCTTATTCCATAGAACCCTCTTCATTACCATCATCTAGATTATACTTTACTAGCCTTCCCCTTGGACAATGTCTCACAACAAATGACCATCCCGCTTTACCTGGAACCTCTGAGTAAAATACATGTTCACATTGACTTGGAAGAACATAGGGCTCTGTTCCTGGCTCAAACAACCTTGTATTTACCATGGTAAATCCATTATCATGTTCAACAATAGTTCTATCAGTATCACATTGATTCAATCATAACCTGTACCATTTGACAATGAATAGAACCACCTTGAATGATTTAAAGTCACAATGTAGAATATATTCCAAATACCCTTAGTATCAATTTTATGAGAGTTCTGTATGTCTGTCATTTCTAGATGAAACATTGGTGACCTCAAAAATTGCAGATATCCCATAATCTGATGTTTTCTTTGTTTCATCCAATTTTTTAATGCGATATCTACAACCATTGCAGACCATAGCCTTATGGTGTTTTACCTGCAACAAGCAATACATGAAAAGATTACACAACAATTCAATAGTTAAGCAACAATACATGGAAAATAACAACATGTACGTCAAAATGTCATTTGCAACATCAAATATTTAGAGTGATTGATTAATATGCTTGCCATTTTATCTTTGAAACCATATGCTAAATCGATTTCCCTTTCTGTAAGATTTCTATCTCCATTGCAATGTGTTGCTTTTATCAATTAAGCCACACCTTCCCATGATATTCCATGACCTGATTGTTCACATCGTTCAATCCATACCTTCCTCGAGTCAATATTGTTTGCGATGTATAAATGAATTGCATCCCATTCTCGACCAACTGCTTGATGACAGTAATCATTAAAATGAAAGACAGGTGTAAATTTCCTGAACAAAGTATTATATGCTCTTAATTGATGCAATAAATAGAAAATGCAATTAGAATATGTACTATCTTATAGACATCCACTAGATAATAATTACCTTTCTCCTTCCTCAATCTACCTTTCCCCTTCAGTTTCTCCCCTTCAAATTTGTGATTAGAGTCCAGATCACAAATGCAACATAAATTGAGATTTGATGCTAACAAAGGAAGATATTCACTGACATACAACATTTTTTGGTATACCGTATATCCTTCCAACATAGAACCCTCAGGATGTGCTCGTTGTCTCACCAAACCCTTCATAAATTTCAAGTTCCTTTCAACCATCCACATGGAACTTGAGTGCACAGGTCCACACATCTCAATATCCTCAACTTGGTGTATGAGGTAGTGTTTCTGTGCATTAAAAAATGTGGAAGGTAGATGCTTTTGCATTTCACATATGAGACGAGGAAATTCTCTCCTCCAATACTTTATATCATCTTTATAGATTTCTTTAGATTTCAACCATCTACAAGTGACGAAAACCAATACCGATATTCAACAAAAAAAACATTTAATTACATATCATGAAATAGTGCACAAAAAAAATATAAATTATACGGAGAATTAAATAAACACTAAGCAGAAGCAACTAATCGCTAGTTACCTCATGTATTTACCAATATTATATATAACTTGTTTGACATTGTTTTCAAACTTTTCCAGGAGATAGAGAGAGAGGTAGAACATACTGTATCAATATATAACCCACGCCATTTATTAAACAAAGAGTATACAATCAAGAAAAAAAAGTATGCAATAAAATGAAACAAAAAAAATTATATGGACATAACAATAATAATTACCTTGATGAAGATGTGCCAATCATGTGTTTTGACCCCTGCAAATTCACCTTTTTTGTTATTATATTATTCAAGTTCGCACAAAATCTAGTGGGAAATTTAATTTTTCATGTTACTTCTTTGACAACGTTGCTTTGCTGCTCTGTAAACATCCATGGAATTGAGTTTATATTAACTTGGTCTCTGTTGCTATGAAATTGGATGGCCTCTTCCATTGCATGGTTGCTTTCTTGAATGTCTTTGCAAGCTTTCACAACTTTATCTTTCTCCCTCCTTAGCTCCAGTAGCCACCATAATGCTTTAGTCGCATTCTTTCCAATATGCATTGTATCAAACAAATGATCAATTTGTAGGTGCTCGTAGTAGGGCAACCTGCTGAATTGTATAGGATAACTTTTCATTCCTTGTGGAAGCCCATTAATGCCTTCATGATCAAGATGGACATCATGAATATTAGTTTATAAATAAATTAGATCATAAATAAAATATGGCCACTACACTAAACAACTCACAATAAAAATTAAAATACATAACAATCCATATACGATGATCCATACGTACTATGATGACGATTTCTATTGTATTGCATCTTCCAAAGGTGAGGTGTCATTCTCCGTGGTTTTAATGCAGTTTCCTACTTCCCATTGAAAATATTTTTTTCTATTGTTCTATACCTATTATTCTTAGAGAGGAAATGCCTATACTCATCAAATACCTTCTTTCTTAAGCTTTTCGAGTGACGATACTTGATCTTAGGTCCACAAATTGGACATGCAAATTTACCCTTTGTTTGAAGACCTACAATATATAGATATGGAATCTTTATGTCAATTATAATTATATATAAACTATATTAACTACTTCATATAATTAAATGCAATTAAAGTGGAACTAAAAAATACAAACCACAAAATTGGGTTAACCCAGGGGCATCATGTATTGTCCATACAACCATTGCATGGAATTGAAATTTCCTTTGTCGTATTGGTCTAGATACATCATACATAGTGATTCCATTCCATAACTTTAGTAGATCATCTATAAGAGGCTCGATATATACATTCATATCTTTGACTTGGAACTTACCTAGTTGATTTGAAGTACATATAAAATATTTTATTATGAGAACCATTAAGATATATAAACCATGCACAAGAGTAATTAAAATACAAAAATATACAAATGAAATTAGGAAACCTAATATGACAAATGAGATGCCATAACTACATTAGAAATAAAATAGTTGTAGACACAAAATACCCGGAATGATCACTAACAACATTATGTGCTCCCTCTTTATTGACAACCATGGAGGAATGTTGTTGTTGATAACAAAAATAGGCCACACAGTGTAAATGGATTTCATCTGTGCAAATGGATTAACACGATCTGCTGCCAAATAAATCCTAAGATTACATGGTTCTTCTTTAAAGTGAGGCCATTTTTCCTCCATATCTCTAAAAGAAGAACCATCTGCAGGCATTTGAATAACATCATCTTGACTTCTGTTCCTTGCATGGTAATCCATAAATTACGCTATGATTTTGCACCTGAACATTTGTTGCAAATGTGGAATGATGGGAATATAACGAAGAACATTTTGAGGCACATTTTTTGTTACTTAATCAGTTCGATATATACTTATATGACATTCTGGACATTCTGTTGCAAATTGATGCTGATTATAATATATAACATGGTCATCGGGGCATGCATGAATTGCTTCATAGTGCATTCCAATCTCTTTCATGATGGTAGATAAATCTCAATATGTGCGAGGTAAGATATTTGATGGTGGTAACAAAAATTCATCTATCAAGCTACAAAAAAAAATATAGTTAATGTAATAAATAAATAATATTAACGAAACACACTTCATCCATACGATTATCAATAATGAGTTAACAATACAATTATTAGAGGAATACAAATAAAATTTATGACGATCCTATATATGTGATTGATTATTTTACATACCTTAGAATCCGTCTGATTGATATGTTTGAAAGACCATTCATAACCTTCAAGTTCATTATCAAAAATACAGTAGAGAGAAGATTTGTTTTGGAGCCTTCATAAAGGGGTTCATGTTCCTTATCGAGAAGAGGTATATTGTGAACATCATTAAAGTCCTCATCATTTACATTATCATTGTCATCATCATCATCATCATCCATTCTAACATTAAATGAATCATGGATCAATGTATTGGTACCATCATCTTCAACTACGCTATCAGTATGATCATATTGTTCAATATGATCATTCACTTGTTCTCCATTAAACATAGACGCTCCATGATCCTGATTGGGAACTTGTTCTGAAAGCACTTCCTCTGGACGATATGATGTTGGGTGTATTTCCTTTATAAATACATGGAAACATCAATAGATATACATTAATACAGGAAATATTACAAAATTACATACATTTACCAAAGCAAAGAATATAAAAAACTTTATAATGCTAAACCTACAAATGGACGATATTCATTCCCCCCCTCAGCGTGTCCATGTTCCTTGCAATGTTTTGTGGTTGTTGAGATCAATATTCTTCTCCTCTTAAATCCCCTGCATTGAGTACATGGAAAATAACATTTTCCATCACCCCTTCATTTTGTTGCATCCCATAGTCTAGCAAGCAATTGTCGATTCTTTTCGTTTGGATCGGGAATATTTCTATTTGACATTTTGTCACAAAATTCATGAATGAATACTATCGACAATCTCAAAAAATCAAGGTTTTCTCAAACAAAGGTTTGTTGAATAAATAAAAATTTTCCTGCAAAATGTCTGTCAAAGAAAGAAAAAATTCCTAGAACCACTCATTGAAGAATAAAACAATTCCTGAAACCGACCGTCGCTTCGCAAATTTTTATAAATGCACTCTCGTCGAATATCTAACGTCATAAATATAGTGACTGTTAGAAAAATATGAAACGTGGTTGTCAGTTTTTCGACGCGGTGAGCGGTGCAAATATCCAACACATGAGAGTTGGTTATTCAACACAAATACCGTCGCATATCCAACATCAAAGGGACGTCATAAAAATGACTCTGCAGAGTTGAATAATCGACTCCTTTAAAATATTTTGGAAGGTACAATACTTTTCGTCATTGCAATCCAACACATCCATACCTGACGTTGGATGTCATCGGATTTCAGGTTCAAATCTTGTTGTGATCTATAGAGAAATTATCAGTTCATTCTAGTTTCCTAGCAAAAAAATAGATTTTATAGTGAGTAAAACTCTGCAATTTCTTATGTAGAATTATCTAACATACCTTCTCAGTCATGGAGGGTGCATTTGCAGGTGAATTTAGAGAAAAAAAGTTAGATTTTTCACTTTAATTCAAATATTTTATATCTTTAATATGATGCAATAGGATCATTGAAAGATAGACAAGCACACCATAAAATAGAGACACAAATATTTATCCTGGGAAACCCTCTCTTAGGTAAAACCCCATCAAATTATTATGTATATATTTTTCACTAAGTACAATGAGAGACAAATACATAAAACCCCAAAATAAGATATCCTTCGCAACTTCTTCTTCTCTTCTACCCCAATGAACTTGTTTTTCTTCTCTATGGAGAGAACTTGCTTGAGCTTGTTGTGTGTCCAAATGAGAGAGGGAACCTATCTATTTATACTCTTTAATTGGGTGACCTAAAACCCAATAGGGTTGACTTCCTAACATAATTGGACCAACTTCCTCTTGGGAAACTCAAAAATACATTTTACAATAATTCTTTTGGGGACTACTCCCTCGACTTACAACGAAATTTTTACCTTGATATTATTACATCAACAAGTACTTCAATGACATCTCTAAATGGGGGAATAACAAATTTACAATAAGAATATATTCTAAAGTTACATTTTCAACAACACTCCCTCTTAACAAGGAAGGTATTATTTTGACATGGTCATCACCACAACTGGACACAATCTCTAGAAATCATCAATGTTGTGGAAACTCTCATGTTGTTGATCGTTGACCAGTGACCTCTCTTAAATATATATGTCACAAGAATTTATATATTTACAACCCTTTTTCATGCTGAATTTAGGTTTACATCCCATCTATGACTTCATCATCTCTATGAGCAAGCAATCAAGTAGGTACATCCCAGGACCACATATTACATTACCAGAGAAATATCCTATGTCTCCTATTGTCATCTCATCATATTCAAATCATCTCATCATCTCATGTGGAGAGAATATTGTATTCATACATTACATCCCTCTCACAACCTACATCTTCCACCTAGTGGAGATCAACCCAAATACATGTGTGTCTTCCATAATGTGGAAAGTAACCCAGGTGCCTACAATATGTCCCTCGAACAACCTGTGTCTTCCACCTAGTGGATATCATCCCAGGAACATCGATCTAGATAAATCTAAGCTTCTCCCTGAAGTACTTGAACTTCACTCTAGCTAGTGGCTTGGTCAATAGATTGAATGTCTGCTCATTTGTCGCCACACACTAGATGTTCACTACTCCTCTCTACACCGTATCCTGAATATAGTTATACTTGGTCCCAATATGATTCAACTTGTCATGAAACAATAGATTCTCAGAAAAATTCACTCAACTCTAGTTGTCACAAAAGATACAATTTGCCTCTAACTCAAGATGAAACAAATATAATAGTAGTTTCTAAAGCCATAGTGCCTCATGACTAGCTAAACAGGATGTAGTGTACTCTACTTCACTTGTACTCAATGCCACACTCGTCTACTTCCTATTGAACCAAGATATCATGCTAGACCTCAAATTGAAGCAACATCTTGAAGTGCTCTTCCTATCTATGGCACTACCTACCCAATCCAAATCAACATAAGCATGTAGGTTAATCTTGTGATTCATTGCATATATGTGATTGATTATTTTACATACCTTAGCATCCGTCTAATTGATATGTTTGAAAGACCATTCATAACCTTCAAGTTCATTATCAACAATATAGTAGACAGAAGATTTGTTTTGGAGCCTTCATAAAGGGGTTCATGTTCCTTATCAAGAAGAGGTATATCGTGAACATCATCAAAGTCCTCATTATTTACATTATCATTGTCATCGTCATCGTCATCATCCATTCTAACATTAAATGAATCATGGATCAATGTATTGGCACCGTCATCTTCAACTACGTTATCAGTATGATCATATTGTCCAATATGATCATTCACTTGTTCTCCATTAAACATAGACGCTCCATGATCCTGATTGGGAACTTGTTCTGAAAGCACTTCCTCTGGACGATATGCTGTTGGGTGTCTTTCCTTTATAAATACATGGAAACATCAATAGATATACATTAATACAGGAAATATTACAAAATTACATACATTTACCAAAGCAAAGAATATAAAAAACTTTATAATGCTAAACCTACAAATGGACGATATTCATTCCCCCCCTCAGCGTGTCCATGTTCCTTGCAATGTTTTGTGGTTGTTGAGATCAATATTCTTCTCCTCTTAAATCCCCTGCATTAAGTACATGGAAAATAACATTTTCCATCACCCCTTCATTTTGCTGCATCCCATAGTCTAGCAAGCAATTGTCGATTCTTTTCATTTGGATCAGGAATATTTCTATTTGACATTTTGTCACAAAATTCATGAATGAATACTATCGACAATCTCAAAAAATCAATGTTTTCTCAAACGAAGGTTTGTTGAATAAATAAAAAAAATTCCTGCAAAATGTCTGTCAAAGAAAAAAAAAATTCATGGAACCACTCATTGAAGAATAAAACAATTCCTGAACGGCGACTGTCGCTTCGCAAATTTTTATAAATGCACACTCGTCGAATATCTGACGTCATAAATATAGTGACTGTTAGAAAAATCCGAAACGTGGTTGTTAGTTTTTCGACACAGTGAGCGGTGCAAATATCCAACACATGAGAGTTAGTTATTCAACACAAATACCGTCGCATATCCGACATCAAAGGGACGTCGTAAAAATGACTTTGCAGAGTCGAATATTCGACTCCTTTAAAATATTTTGGAAGGTACAATACTTTTCGTCATTGCAATCCAACACATCTGTATCTGACGTTGGATGTCGTCGGATTTCAGGTTCAAATCTTGTTGTGATCTATAGAGAAATTATCAGTTCATTCTAGTTTCCTAGCAAAAAAATAGATTTTATAGTGAGTAAAACTCTGCAATTTCTTATGTAGAATTATCTAACATACCTGATCAGTCATGGAGGGTGCACTTGCAGGTGAATTTAGAGAAAAAAAGTTAGATTTTTCACTTTAATTCAAATATTTTATATCTTTAATATGATGCAATAGGATCATTGAAAGATAGACAAGAACACCATAAAATAGAGACACAAATATTTATCCTCGGAAACCCTCTCTCAGGTAAAACCCCATCAAATTCTTATATATATATTTTTCACTAAGTACAATGAGAGACAAATACATAAAACCCAAAAATAAGATATCCTTCGCAACTTCTTCTTCTCTTCTACCCCAATGAACTTGTTTTTCTTCTCTATGCAGAGAACTTGCTTGAGCTTGTTGTGTGTCCAAATGAGAGAGGGAACCTATCTATTTATACTCTTTAATTGGGTGACCTAAAACCCAATAGGGTTGACTTCCTAACATAATTGGGCCAACTTCCTCTTGGGAAACTCAAAAATACATTTTACAATAATTCTTTTGGGGACTACTCCCCCGACTTACAACGAAATTTTTACCTTGATATATTACATCAACAAGTACATCAATGACATCTCTAAATGGAGGAATAACAAATTTACAATAAGAATATATTCTAAAGTTACATTTTCAACAACACTCCCTCTTAACAAGGAAGGTATTATTTTGACATGGTCATCACCACGATTGGACACAATCTCTAGAAATCATCAATGTTGTGGAAACTCTCATGTTGTCAATCGTTGACTAGTGACATCTCTTAAATCTATATGTCACAAGAATTTATATATTTACAACCCTTTTTCATGCTGAATTTAGGTTTACATCCCATCTATGACTTCATCATCTCTATGAGCAAGCAATCAAGTAGGTATATCCCAGGACCACGTATTACATTACCAGAGAAATATCCTATGGCTCCTATTGTCATCTCATCATATTCAAATCATATCATCATCTCATGTGGAGAGAATATTGTATTCATACATTACATCCCTATCACAACCTACATCTTCCACCCAGTGGAGATCAACCCAAATACATGTGTGTCTTCCATAATGTGGAGAGTAACCCAGGTGCCTACAATATGTCCCTCGAACAACCTGTGTCTTCCACCTAGTGGATATCATCCCAGGAACATTGATCTAGATAAATCTAAGCTTCTCCCTGAAGTACTTGAACTTCACTCTAGCTAGTGGCTTGGTCAACAGATTGAATGTCTGCTCATTTGTCGCCACACACTAGATGTTCACTACTCCTCTCTACATCGTATCCTGAATATAGTTATACTTGGTCCCAATATGATTCAACTTGTCATGAAACAATAGATTCTCAGAAAAATTCACTCAACTCTAGTTGTCACAAAATATACAATTTGCCTCTAACTCAAGATGAAACAAATATAATAGTAGCTTCTGAAGCCATAGTGCCTCACAACTAGCTAAACAGGATGCAGTGTACTCTACTTCACTTGTACTCAATGCCACACTCGTCTACTTCCTATTGAACCAAGATATCATGCTAGATCCCCAATTTGAAGCAACATCTTGAAGTGCTCTTCCTATATATGGCACTACCTACCCAATCCAAATCAACATAAACATGTAGGTTAATCTTGTGATTCATTGCATACTTAATACTATACTCAAGTTTACCTGTCAAATACATCAATACATGCTTTGCAACACCTAGGTGAACACGTCTCGATTCCACCATGTATTGACTCAATGTGTTCACAGAAAATCATATGTTATTCCTTGTGTTCGTCAAATACATCAATGAACCAATCAATTGCCTATACAGCATGGCATCAACTTTATCTGAAGAAGAGTCACACAGAAACTTCAAGTTTGATGTCATGGATGTCGCTATGGCCTTACAGTGTATCATTCTGAACCTCTTCAAAATATCTACTGCATACTTTCCTTGAGTAGGGAATATCCCACTTGAATTATGCCACACCTCAAGACCTAAGAAGTAGTGCATCATCCCTCGGTCCTTCGTCTCGAACTCTGCAACAATATTCCTCTTTGTTTCTGCAATGATCTCATCCTCACATGTTAAGAATAGGTCATCTACATATAGTATTAGTATCATTGGTTTTCCAACCACAATTTTGAAGTAGATGTCAGAATCCAATTTACTCTTGGTAAATCCTAAGATCATCAGAAAACTATCCATCCTTCCATACCATGTCATAGGTTCCTACTTGAAACCATACAAGGATTTCTTTAACTTTCACACATGAAACTATTTGTCATGTGTCTCAAATCCTAGTGGCTGCTCCACATACACTTCCTCTTCATCTACACCATTCAGAAAATTTGTTTTGATTTCCATCTAGTGTATCTTCCATTTCATTATTGTGGCTAGAGAAAGTACGGATCTGATGGAAGTGTATATTTCTATGGGAGAAAATGTATCCTTGTAATTTATTCCTTCTTTATGGGATAGTCCATGTGCTGTAAATCTTGCCTTGTATTTTTCAATGATGTCATCTGCATCATGCTTGATCTTGTAGACCCACTTGGAAGACACTACAGACTTCCCTTCTAGTCTTGGTACCACCTCCTAGACATCATTATTCATGGTTGACCAATATTATTCAATCATGGAATCCTTCCATGCTTTCTTTCCTGCTTCTTCCTCATAGTTTGCGGGTTCTTCATTAACGATGTCACAAAGTGTGATACATAGTTGACTCAGTCTCTTGCTTTCTCTAGAAGTCCCATCTAGAGAACCATACCTCCTCTCTGCATCTTGGATAGCTTCATGTTACCATGTTGGTTTTATCTTATAAGATTTCTTCTCATGAGGTGGATCTACAGTTCTCTGCAGTTCTATCATGTCGTGGTCTTCATGGACTTCATGGTATTCTTGGACTGTCTCTTCCATAACAATGTCTCTTTCTTTGGTAACTTCAGGTTCATCATGTATTTTAGTGTGGATTTTGTTAGCGCAAATCAACCAAAAAAACCCTGTCGACAGTGGTTCCCACTCTGTCAACACTCACCCACCGCGATCTCCATGAGCACCGGCCCAAATAGGTTTTACCTTGCCCAGAAACACCCACAAAGCGGATGAAGTCTCACTCAAGATGTTCAAGGGAGTGCTGTCGGAACCAAGTTTCCACAGAATAGAAGAGGATTATGTGCATCTCTAAATCAATTACCTATCTAACAGATCTGATCAGTTACTTCATCAACAAATCCATTTATCATTGTTACTAACAGGTCAAATCATTCATCCCTAATTGAAACCATCATACTGATCAAAATAGATAACATCATTTAAAAGTTGGAAACATCGCATCATAGATCCACATCATGCATTCACTGTTATATTGTAGAAACAATAAGACAGGAAAAGACAAGAAAAGATAAAAGAGACAACAATCTCAGATCAACTTCTATCTTGTTATATCATTTCTACGCAAATATTCATAGATTCACAACAATTCCCAGTTTAATCTCTAGTCTTTTTCCCTTTCCAATATCTCCTCCAAAAACCCACACCCTCATAACACTTGCAATTCTACTTCTATATATAGGTTGGTGCCTTTACATTCAAGGTCCACTTCTAACTAACTCTTAAATGAATCTACCAACTAATGACCAATATCCACAAATTATGGTCCAAAGTACAAAAAGCAGACACAATGATACATAAAATAGTCTATCTTCCGCTTTGCACACCATCTTTCACTTGCATAGTGCCTTTGGTGCTTGCGTGGCACTCGTGATTCCATGCAAATAATGTGTCCAAAACCCCTGCCAACATATTTGCTTTGATCTATTGTAAGTTGATTCTTCATCAAAAGTAACATCTCTTGTGTTCTTCATATTCTTGAATCCTAGAAAGTATATTTTGTATGATTTTGATATGTCACTATATCGAATGAATACACACTTCTTTCCTAAGGGGTTTAGTTTTGTTCTCTCTTATTTGGGAACATGTATGTACACTAGACAACCAAATATTTTGAGAAGGATGACTTCTGGTTTCTCTCCTAAGAATGCTTCTTCTAGGGTCTTATTGTCCAAGACACGATGAGTTTTTATGTTTTGTGCATGTACAATAGTTCATGTTGCTTATGCCCTTAAGTGCATTAGAGGGTCTTGGTCATGAAGCATTGCCTTTGTTGCTTCCATTATCATTCTATTCTTTCTTTCTCTAATGCCATTTTGTTGAGTATTGTAGGGAGTGATCATCTCCCTCTTAATTCTAGATTCATACATAGGATTTTGAAACTTTTTGAGGTGAACTCACCGCAATTATCTAATATTAAAGTATTGATTTTATTTTCAATATGACTTTCTATTAGATTCTGACAGACATATCTTGGGACAAAAATGGTATTGACATAGATTGCACAAGAGAAATAAGAGAAGAATGATTGAAGAACAATATGAGAAATATTCCAGTAATAATTATTCACATTATGGGTGAATATATAATTCAACATCAATGAATAATTTCAATACCTACATAGGTACGTGAATCTACCAACCTAGATTGACTCTAGAGCTAACTAGTGCAAATCTAGATCACTAAAATAATTAATAACCAGTTACAATCAGTTAACTGAAGGGGGTAGGTGAAAAAAGGTGTTGATACTCCCTTGAATCATGCAAACTGGCACTAGAGACACTAGAAGTGATCTAACTGATGGGGATTGGAGCATAACTAAGGATAACTAGAGACCTATTGGAGTCAACTGATGGACACTGCTACTGGCCTACGAGTTGTTTCCTATAAAATAGGGATTAATCCCTGGAGCTCCAAAATGCATGCAGACAGGTGTAGTAAGTGGAATTTATCCATGAGTTATGTCCCCCATGCACTGGTGAAGTGATGAGATCTCCTAATATAGGGAAATTAATCAAATAGATTGTAGGAGGTCAAAGGAGACAAAGGGAGGATTAATAATAATCCTAACACCCCCTTTAATCCTAACTTTGGACTACGTAGACCTTGGTAACTAAGACAAAAGGTCAGCCATTACAATCTAAATGTAAAAAATTATTTATCCATGTAAATGAGGAAAAAAAGGCAAACCCACATGGGGAAAATCCTTTCCTAAAAAATGGACATGAGATACACCAAAAAATAAACTACTCCAAATCCAAGTAGGTGTGAACTTAATTAGATGTCTAGAGGGATATTATTCTTGGGAAGAAGAGGAATATACTCAAATTGATCAGGAACATATACAACTGCATAAGAGTTTGTGGGACCATGTAAAGAAACTGAGATAATCTGAAAATAGCAATAGAGAGTGCTCATTCAACTTGATCTTGAAATCAGCTTCAAATGAGTCTTGATGTGCTTGATACTTCAAACCATGTGAATTAGATTCAGATCCATATGAGAGAAGCATGCATTCAATCGAATGCAAGAGGTATCCATCATTTATAGCATTGTGAGGAAATGAGTATGTGATTGAGCAGGAAGAGGCAGAAGACCTAGGACCATGGAGAGTGAATGCTTGAGCTCCAAAATATGATGTAGCTTATAAAAATATCCATGAAATCACAAAATGTAATATCATCAATTCATAAGAATATACTGAAATTGAATCCCCAACAACAATTTCTAAAGAGAATTGAGATGCTTGATTTTTCTCACAAAAACTGATGAGATCAGTTACAAGCATAATTGAGAGGTCTTGAATCTATGAATTTGAACAAATTAAGGTGAGAGACTCAGTGGAGATTTCTTCAATAGTAGAGGTTTGAAAATCCTCTTCTCGAGTAGCTGCATGAAAACATGAGACATCAAATTTTTCACAAAATTCCAGAGTAGAAGCATAATGAGTTTGGTTTCGAATTGAATCAGTTGAAGAATCGGTGATATGAAAGGATATTTCTTCAACAATGGAGGTTCGAATCTCCTCTTCTGGAGTAGTTGCACGAAAACATGAGACGTCAAATTTCTCAAAAATTTCGAGAGCAACAGCGGAATGAGTCTGGTTTCGAATTGAATTAGTTGAAGACTCTGTGATTTATTCATCTTGTAGAACTTCATATTCTTGAGAAATAATGGAGGCTAGGAGGAATTGAAAGGATATGTTAGACGTTCTCCCCCAATGCTTTGCACTAATCTCTTCAGTCTCCTGGAAAAATGTTTGTCCAATATGGACCAAATTTCATTTGGGAATTCAACATCATCAATGATATAGCACATCTTAGGAGGAATGGATAGACACATGGATCCATATTCTCTGTCACAGTTATTGAACCAAACATATTTCTCATCATCGGATTCTGGCATTGGCAAAGCTCCAATAGACACATCAAAGAGATCATGGCTCTTAAGATATGGAATCATCTTCAATTTCCATTCAAGATAGTTGAATTGTGATAAAGGAGGAATTGATATCAAATCCATAACATGTTGTACCTGCACAAAACTAGAAAGAAAATTTTTGTTAGACAAATCAACCTCTATTTCTACAATGAGCACATTTTCAGAGTCTGTCACACGTGCAGATACTTCTCTAGACAAAATCCAGAGTTACCAAGAAAAAAATTGCAAGATTTATGTGGAAACTCAGTTGCATCTGGTGCATCAATGGAAATATCTGAGGGAGATTTGAATTTCCTGACCAGACTATGATACTATATTAGATTTTGACAGGAATATCTTGGGACACAAATGGTCTTCGCATAGATTGCACAAGAGAAATAAGAGAAGAACGATCAAAGAACAATATGAGAAATATTCCATTAATAATTATTCACATTATGGGTGAATATATAATACAACATCAGTGAATAATTTGAATATCTACACGGGTAGTTCAATCTACCAACCTAGACTAACTCTACATCTAACTAGGAGTGCAAAAATCACCACTAGAGATAACTAGTGCAACTCTAGATCACTAAAATAGTTAATAATTAATTACAATGAGTTATAATAAGTTAACTGAAGGGGGTAGGTGAAAAAAGGCACCGATATTCCCTTGAATCATGCAAACTGGCACTAGAGACATTGGAAGCATTCTAACTGACGGGGATCAGAGCAGAACTGAGGATAACTAGAAACCTACTGGAGTGAATTGTTGGACACTACCGGTGTAACTTTGAGTGGGTTCCTATAAAATAGGGATTGATCCCTGGAGCTCCAAAATGCATGCAGACAGGTGTAGTAAGTGGCAGATATCCACTAGTTATTCCCCACATGCATTGGTGAATTGATGAGACCTCCTAATCTAGGTAAATTAATCAAATAGACTTTTATGTAGTCAAAGGATACAAAGGGAGGATTAATAATAATCCTCAAAAATTTATACCAAGGATTTGAATTCCTTGAATTTACTAAATGCTTCATATTTTCTTTTCAAAATATAAATCCATGTTTTATGAGAATAATCATCTTCGAAATAAACATAGTATGCATGCTTTCTTAATGATTTGGATGGCATGGGGTGGCATACATATGAATGCATTATCTACAAAATTTCTTTTTCTTTGGTTGTGACTGCTCGGAAATGGCTTCTTCACATTCTTCCCTTATGAAAATACTTTACATATGCCTTCATCCTTTTTTATGAATCTTGGGTAGACCCGTTACTTCCTTGCTTGTGATTGGAAATGCCCTATAGTGTACATGAGGAAGCCTTATGTTCCATTCTTCATTTGGTTCCATGTATTCATGAACCAATGTTTGTTTTGGTTGTCCCTTCAACTTGTAAAAACCTCCCTCTTGCTCCTGAATTATTGTTGAATCATCTATTGTCATTCCTCTTGGCCACATGAGTACTTAGCCATCAACAAGTGCACTCAAAATCCTTTAGAATCTATAGCTGATATGGAAAGGATATTTTTCTTCAAAACTGGTACATAGAGATCATCCTTCATTTTGATTGGTTTTCCTGAATCCAATTTGTAGGTTGCTTCTCTAATCCCTTTTATGGTATATTGGGTGTCAGCTCCAAGTTTTACCTTATATGGTGACTCTTGTTCTGTCAAGTTGGTAAGAGAATATTTGTACATTTTCATGTGCTTAAAGGCTCCATTATCTACAAGCCATTCATTGCTTCCATGAGTGACAATGCTTATGAAAGTTAGAATCAAAACATATTCTTCATCACTTGAAGATTCTTCTCTTGTTCTTTTTCTTGTTGGTTCATCATCTTTAGCAATATGAGAATGATGCCTCTTCTTCTTGTTTGTCCTAGTGTATCATTTTTTTCTAGGGAAATCTCTTGCAAAGTGGTATTTATCATCACATGTATAACATCTATGACTAGAATAGTCCCTTTGAGATATATGATTCTTTTGGAATATTTTAGGCCTTTTGTGAGGAAGATTCTCCCTCTTGCATTTATCCTTCTTTCCATAAGTTTTTATGGATTTATCATCATCTTCCCACACCTTCTCTTTGCTTGCCACTAATCGAGATTTTCTTGGGTACATTCCTTCCACAATCGGTTGAACTTGATGAGCTAATTATTGGCACATATCCCTCAGGTGAATGAGTCCCATGATTTTGGAATACCATTCAAAGTATTCATTCTCTCCTTCTTCAACAATTTATTCAATGGATTCAATTTTCTCCTTTATATGAGAGACTCTTGAGAAATAAGACTCGATGTTCTCGAATTCTTGGATCTTCACATTCTTGAGTTGATTCCTCAAAGCCATCTTCTCGTCGATGTCCTTCCCTTCATATAGTTTATTCAAAGCATCAAACATCTTATTGTGAGTCTTCAATGATGAGACATGAGGAATGAGATGATATTTGATGGAGTCAGCAATAATACTCTTGTCTCTAATCATGTTATTCTTGTGGTTTTCTTTGGTTGCTTCTCCCTTTGGTTCTGGAAAATCCTTAGTGACATAATTATCCAAGCCATTCTCTTCTAGGATCAGATAAATTCTATACTTCCATGCTCAAAAGTTGTCAGATCCTTCAATATTTTCCTTAAGCTTCATTTGATTCATCATTTTGATTATTTGATATGAGAACCTTAAATGGAAATAGAAAAGAAATAGATCTTACCAATTTGAGATTCCCAAACTGGTTCTTGAAATTCCTGACCTAGGGTTTGATAGAGAAACCCTAATTTTTCAAATTGGTAATATTGAACTTCTTCTTTGATAGAAAATTGTGTCTCACCAAGGAGAGTTTTCTATTGTTGTCCTTTCCCAAAATCCATAGATGGAATCTCCAAAAATATGATTCCCTAGTTTCTTGATCAAGTAAAAATTGAAACTTCTTCAAACTGGAATATGCTTCCACCAAAATATGTGTCTTCTTGAGGTGAGTTGACTTGGCCTTGTTTTTTTAGACGATATGTGGAGAAATTTGTTGGAACTTGGAAGCCCTAGATTTCTCAGTTACACAGTGCCTTCTTTTAGGGTGGCTCTGATACCATGCTATATTTTTCACTTTAATACAAATATGTTATATCTTTAATATGATGCAATAGGATCACTGAAAAATAGACAAGCACAACATAAAATAGAGACACAAATATTTACCTTGGGAAATCCTCTCTCAGGAAAAACCCAACAACTTCTTCTCTATATATTCATCACTAATTACAATGTCAGATAAAGATAGAAAACCCCAAGATAAGATATCCTTCAAAAATTCTTCTTCTTTTCTACCACATTGAACTTGCTTAAGTTTGTTATATGTCCAAATGAGAGAGGGAGATTCTTTATTTATACTCTACAAGCGGGTGACCTAAAACCCCAATAGGGTCAACTTCCTAACCTAATTCGGCTAACGTCCCCTTGGGAGGCTCAAAAATAAATTTTACAATAATTATTTTGGGGACTATTGCCCCAACTTACAACATGCTCTTTTACCTCAATATTATTACATGAACAAGTACATCAATGACATCTCCAAACAGAGGAATAACAAGTGTACAATAATAATATATTCTGAAGTTAAATTTTCAACAAAAAAATAAACATAAAGGAATCATCACATAAACTATACTAACAATCATATCTACAAATCATGTGGAAACTATCTAGTTTCACTAGAAAGATCGTTCACCCTACAAACAATTGTTAGAAGCTATTATATAATCATAAATATAGTCAAAATCATCCACATAAGGCACAATATAAGCATGGATAACATCATATAAACATATATTTCAATCAAATCCCATATATACAAAGTAAAAGAAAAATCCATTGAGGAAAAACCATCAATCTGTATCCATTGATTTGCACAATAAAAACCACTTTCACAAATAAATATCAACTTATCTTCCATCATTGCAATTAAACAACAAATACTTCATAGAAACATATGGAATAATATAAAATAAGTCACTTATCTTAGGAATGTGCAACTCGCATCAATGAGGCCACATTCCTCCCAGCCTTAGGTACTGCCAAGACAAATCCTCTTGGACAAAACATCCTCGATATGAGGCCACAGATACATAAGAATATGTGCACTCAATATTAGCTCAAATATCAGTTTTAGTAGACACAACTCAATTCCTCTCCACCTATTTACTCCTCCACCCCACTACCATGTGCAATGGAAATACCTTCACCTCCTCGGTCCCTCATGACATTTACATCCACTATAAGGATTTATATGTAGGTATAGGACAGAGTAAACTAATGGAAACGTAGGAAATATACCAAATTTTCTCGATCTTATTTCAAATAAGACACAATATCCTCGTGATCCAAGAACATATTAAAAAGAATTATCTCATATATTAGTTTGATAAGCCACAACTTGATTCCTCTGTATTGGAATATCAAGCAATTCTGAGAGGAGGGGTGAATTGGTATTAATTAATCCATTTAAAAAAAATATAACTTAAAGCAAAATCAAGAATAAAACACAACAAACAATATTATCGTGAAATTCCAATAGGGAAAACCACCAGCGCGTTCTATTCTGCAAAATTATATTTACAAATAGTTTATGTCTGCTACTATAGAAAAGGATGCTACTACACCCTATTTACCATCAACTATTAGAAGGAGGCTACTACCCTCTGGTTTATTAGCTACTACTGAAAGGATGCTTCCACACCTTATTTACCAGCTACTATTGGAAGGAGGCTACGACCCCTGTTGCAGGCATGTTTCCTACCCTAGAACCTCCCAACCACCCTCATATGATAGTTGGATCTTGGAATTTTGTACACTTATGGATCTCCAATTGAATGTATAGAGAAAATTGTCGTAAGAGTTAAATATTTGCTTATATACCCTCAGCCATGCCTCTTCACCTAATAGTCACGTACCCTCATCATGACTCTTCACAAGAAAAAACCAATTCGAAATTACCTCTGTATTTTAACTTGTGAAATTATCAGTGCAACGACCTTTCCGCAACAACCTTTCTACAATGACCTATCCGCAATTAACTTTCCACAAATACCATTCTACAACTACCTTTCCGCAATGATATTTCTGCAATGATCTTTTTGCAACGACCTTTCTGCAATTGTGGATCGCGGGTTGTGAGTCTTCATTTCAAATTTTCTTGAAATTGCTTCCGCAAGACTTCTTTCATAATTTGCAGATTGTAGATTGTGGCTTCCTTATGCATTGCAAATTGTAGATTACAAATGTGCCTCCTAACATTTTTGAAATGGGCTTCCGCAAATCTCTTTCTGCAACTCTTGTGAATCGTTGATTTCTTTGTGGAATCCTCCTCGTCCATTGATCATTTGTCTAACACGAAAATTCACTTTAGCACTCTGGAATGTTATCTTCAACGCATATTTACTTTGTGTATCATTTCCCTGTCGTCAATCTATTTTCCTGATATGATCTTAGTCATCCAACCTCTACTAAATAAGCTAACTATAACTCCATAACTCTACATTGATTGATCATAGGATCGATCAATCAAGCTCGATCGAAATTCGTCGGACTTGATCCCCTCACTAGATCTACACATTATCTTTATGGATTGATTTCATAAATGTTTCCTTATGATCTCATGTTGACAAAAATCCCAGTTTAATCAATAATCTCCCCCTTTGGAATTGATGGCAACATTTTCCTTCCGCAATTTTTCTCCCCCTTTGACAACAACGAAATTTTTTTCAGAAAAAGTCCCCCTGTGATGTTGCTTAATTTTGATATATTCCTTCATAATATTATAGTTAGTAGCAAAGTATATTTGTGTTTCTCTTTGAACATTGATCTTTTTCTCTTGTGCCTTTTTTTAACAATCTGAAGATGTAGACCATAATTTTCACTTCCCTAGTGGGTGTCTCTCCCCCTGTCAGCTTTTCTCCTTTTATTGTGACAAGGTATTCATCCTTTTAATTTTTAATGATGAGAGATAACCCCCAATTTCTGCCTAAGATAGGTAAATGATTATCTAGGTAACAACTTAGTGAAAATGTCTGCAATTTGTTCCTTCATATCAATATACTCTAATTTGACCACTTTTTGAGACACTTTCTCCCTTAAAAAGTGATATTTGATTGGAATATGTTTTGTCTTAGAGTGCATAACGGGATTTTTGGATATGTTTATAGCACTTGTATTGTCACAATGTATAACAACAGGGTCCTCATATTTTACAAGTAAATCTTCCAATGTTTGCTTCATCGAAATGACTTGTGTACAACATGATGCGGCAACAATAAACTCGGCTTATGTTGTAGGCAATGAATTGGAAGACTGATTTTTTCTTAGCCATGACACCAAGCAATATCCTAAGTAGAATGCTCACTAGTGCTTTTTCTGTTGTCAATACTTCCTGCCCAATATGCATCAATGAATTCCTTTAAGATCAATTTAATTCATTTTGGATACCATAACCCATAACCCACAGTACCTTTTAGATATCTAAGAATTCTTTTTACTGCACCCACATGTGTTTCTTTTGGGGATGATTGGAATTCGACAACCAACCCTACAACCTCCATCACATATGGTCTTGCAAATGTTACATATAATAAACTACCAAACATTGACCTATACATAATATGATCTACTTCTAAAGATTCATAATTCTTGCTCAGTTTACAACAAGTGACCATAGGAGTACTAACAAGTTTGGATTCTTCCATTCTAAAAATTTTCAATATCTCTATGATATACTTAGTTTGAGAGATGAAAAATCCTTTTTTGATTGAGATACTTGTAAACCTAGAAAGAATGTTAGTTCTCCCAACATTGACATTTCAAATTCCTTCTTCATTTCTGAAGCAAATTTTACACTTAGAATTTGTAGATCACTTCCAAATATGATATCATCTATGTAGACTATAAAAATGATCATATTTTTGTTTTCAAATTTTATGTATAGATTACTATCAGTGGCCCCTTATCTATATCCTTTCTACTTTAAATACCTGTCAAGTGTTGAGAACCATGCTCTTGGAGCTTGTTTAAAACCATAGAGTTCCTTCTTAAGTTTGCAAACATAATTTCTATTTTTTAATAAGAGAAATCCTTCAGGATGCTCAATATAGACTTCTTCTTCAAGTTCTCCATTCAGAAATGAAAATATTACATCCATTTGATATACTTTAAAATTCTTGTAGCATGCAAAAGATAAAAACATCATAAGGGATTCAAGTGTTGCCACAGGTGCAAAGGTTTCTTGAAAGTCAACACCTTCTGTTAGATTTTTATTATTCAGGATAGCATTATCTTAGGATCTTTAACTGAGAGGAGAACAATCATAACAATCAAACACAAGAGACAATAGACACACATATTTTCCTTAGGGAAACCGTAAAGGAGAAAACCCCACAACTTCCTCAAAGATAAAATCAACAACAAAAGAAAAACACCAAAATAGTAAGATGATCTCCCGACAGCAGTAGTCTCTCTCTCTCTTGTCCCAACAACTTCTTCTTTCTCAGTTATGTGCTACAACTGAGTGTGAGTGAATGTGTGATAAATAGAGAGACTCACTCTCTATTTATACTAATTCTTGACTTGACAATAACTCACCAGGGCCGACTTCTCTAGGAGAGTCTAATAACCCTAGGGCCCCACAACTGTGGGGACTTTAACCCTTGATCAATTAGGAAGGGTTACCCTCTATGACTTTACATGACTTGTTTAGATTATTGAATATTCTGATAGGAACATTGAGGCATGACATGACTCAATTACATTATAGATACTTCCCAAAATAAACATCAGGATACAATACATAATATATACAAGTGAATACATTCCGAAGTTACAAATACATCAACACTCCCTCTTAACTAGGAAGGTATTCTCTCGACACAATTTATCAGCACAGGTATTCTTCTCTGTATCCACTAGATCATCATCGAGTTCTCATCATCTTCATCTTCAATTCATCTTCATCTTTAAGTCATATTCATCTTCAAGTCATCTTCATCTTCAAGTCATCTTCATTACCGTATCTAGATCATCACTGTTGGATCATCATCATTGGATATGGATCATCACTGGATCTGGATCATCACTATTGGATCATCATCACTAGATCTGGATCATCACTTGATCTGGATCATCACTACTAGATCATCATCACTTGATTTGGATCATCACTGGGTTGTCATCACTAGTGCTATCTCTTGATTCTTCTCGTCATATGTAGTTCAATAGAACCAACCCTTTTTCATGCTGGTTGTAGGCCTAGCCTCCATGTAGGTCTTCTTCAACACTTATATATGACCCTAAGTTAGAATGGCTCGCCCAACACTTACATCTGACCATGAGAGGAACACATCCAAGAACCATGTCAGAAAGGAACACCCAACACTCACATTTGACCATGGGAGGAACACATCCAAGAACCATGTCAGAAAGGCCCAACACTCACATCTGATAATGGGAGGAACACATCCAAGAACCATATCTAAAAGGCTCAACACTCACATCTAATCATGGGAGGAACACATCCAAGAACCATATCGGAAAGGCTCAGCACTTATATTTGACCATGGGAGGAACACATCCAAGAACCATGTCAAAAGGGCTCAGCACTTATATCTAACTATGGGAGGAACACATCCAAGAACCATGTCAGAAGGTATCAACACTTATATCCATCCATGTGGGGAACACATCCCGTATCCATGCTAGAAGGGTTCAACACTTATATCCATCCATGTGGAGAACACATACCGCATCCATGCTAGAAGGGCTCAACACTTATACCTGATCATGTGGGAACCCATCCCACGGTCACATCAAAATGGCTCTGCACTTACATCTGATCATGTGGGAACACATCCCACAGTCACATTAGAATGGATCTGCACTTACATCTGATCATGTAGGAACACATCCCATAGTCACATAAGAATGGCTCTGTGCTTACATCTGATCATGTGGGAACACATCCCACAGTCACATCAGAATGGCTCTACACTTACATTTGATCATGTGGGAACACATCCCATAGTCACATAAGAATGGCCATGCACTTACATCTGATCATGTGGGAACACATCCCACAGTCACATCAGAATGGCCCTCAGCTCTAGAATGAGTATTCCTGGTAACTGACTAGGTGCCTCCATTCTCCCAGAGAATGGACTTCAGTGCTTGTATCTAATCATGTGGGAACACATCCCATAGTCACCTCAAAATGGCTCAGCACTTACATTTGACCATGGAAGGAACCAATCCTCTCACCATGTCAGAATGGTTAACTGACTCGTCACTTCCCCTTAGAGGGAACCTCAATCTGGAGAACACCAAGCTTCTCCCTGAAGTACTCAAACTTCACTCTAGCCAATGGCTTAGTCAACACATCAGCTATCTATTTGTTTGTCAGAACATACTGGAGCTTCATTGCTCCTCTCTGCACCATATCCCTACTATAGTGATATTTGATATCGATTTGCTTCGACTTGTCATGGAACACTGGGTTCTTAGACAACTTCACACAATTTTGGTTGCTACAATATATACAAGTAGCATCCAACTGGAGATCAAATAAATCAGACAGTATCTTCCTCAGCCATATTGCCTCACAACTAGATGAATAAGCTGCAACATACTCTGCTTCAAATATACTCACTGCCATGCAAGATTGTTTCCTACTAAACCAAGAGATCATACCTAATCCCATACTGAAGCAACACCTTGAAGTGCTCTTTCTATCGATGGCACTGCCAGTCCAATATGAATCAACATAACCTTCTAGGTTAATCTTCGGATCAGCCTTATACTTGAGCCCATAGTCAACTGTACCCTTTAGGTACCTCATGATATGATTTGTAGCAATCAAGTGAACATGTCTCGGATCCATCAGGAATTGGCTCAAGGTGTTCACAGCAAAGCAAATATCTGGTCTCGTAGTCATCAGGTACATCAAGGACCCAATCATCTGATGATACATCGTAGTATCAATCATCTCTAATGAATAATCGCTTAGAAGCTTTAGATTTGATGCCATGGGTGTGGTCATGGCCTTGCAGTCCATCATCCCAAACCTCTTCAGGATCTCTGCTACATACTTCCCTTGTCCAAGGGAGATTCCATCTGTATTGTGCCACACTTCCATGCCTAGAAAATAGTGCATCATACCCAAGTCCTTCATTTCAAACTCAATAGAAATATTGCTCTTTGTATTAGCAATTAACCCATCTATACCTGTTACAAATAGATCATCTACATACAACAAGAGTATCACTGGGTTCCCATCTTCAACCTTATAGTAAAGGTTGGAATCTAATTCACTTTTGGTAAAGCTCAAAATGGATAGGAAGCTATCAATTCTTCCATACCATGTCATGGGTGCCTGTTTTAAACTGTACAGGGATTTATTCAATTTACACACATGAGTCTCCCTGTCATGTGTCTCAAAATCGAGTGGCTGCTCCACATACACTTCCTCTTCCACTACACCATTCAAGAAAGCAGTCTTGACANTTGCAGCCAGAGAAAGTACTGATATGATGGAAGTGTATCTAGCTACACGTGCAAAAGTTTCTTCATAATTTATTCCTTCTTTTTGGGAGAAGCCACAAGCCACAAATCTTGATTTATATTTTTCTATGCTGCCGTCTGCAGCATGCTTGATCTTGTAGATCCATTTGGAAGTTACAATAGACTTCCCCTTTGGTCTAGGGATAACATCCTGGACATCATTTTTCATGATCGATTGATACTCTTTGATCATAGCATCCTTCCATTATTTCCTTTCTATCGCTTCTTCATAGTTGGAATTTTTTTTATCGATGAAGTCACATAATAAGGCTACATAACCGGAGCAGGACCTAGTTTTTTTCCTTTCTCTATGATTTTCTTCTGGAGCCCCATATCTTTCTGCACCTTGGATAACTTCTTGTACCCAAGCAGGTTTCCTCTTATGAGGATTCTTCTCCTGAGGTGGATCTACAGGTTCTTGAGGTTCTTCTATTTCTTGATCTTCTTCTTGAATTTCTTTGTTCATGGTTGTGTCATGAATTCTGTGTACTTCTGTTTCTTCAGATTCTTCAGTAGGTCTCTTTCCAGATTTGTTGTAAGCTGAGTCTTCATCAAATCTTATGTCCCTGCTGATGTCGATCTTCTTGAATCCTGGGAAGTATATTCTGTAAGCCTTCGAGCTTTCAGAGTATCCCACAAATATACTCTTCCTTCCTGAACGATATAACTTTGTACTCTTTTCTTTCGGAATGTGTATGTACACTGGACAGCCGAATATTATGAGATGGATGAATTCTGGTTTCTTGCTAGAAAATACTTTTGTAGGTGTCTTGTTCTCAAGTACTCTGTGTGGAGTGCGGTTCTGTACATACACCGCTATTCTGGCAGCTTATGCCCATAGATGCATGGGAATATCTTGATCATGAAGCATGGCCCTTCCATCTTCCATGATCGTTCTATTCTTCCTTTCTGCAACCCCATTCTGTTGTGGATTATACAGAGTGGTTAAATACCTCTTTATCCTTGAATCTTTGCATAATTATTTGAATTCATTTGATATGAATTCTCCACCATTATCTGATCGAAAGGTTTTGATCTTATTTTTTGTATGGTTCTTGATCAAGGCTTTGAATTCCTTGAACTTGCTGAATACTTCATATTTGTTCTTCAAGAAGTATATCCATGTTTTTCTAGAAAAATCATCAATAAAAGAAACATAGTATACATACCCGCTTAATGAACTAGATGACATCGAACCGCATACATCGGAGTGGATGATTTCCATGATTCCTTTTGCCTTGCTCTTGCTACTTGGAAATGTCGTATTTTTTTTCTTTCCTTTCACACATCCTTTGTAGACACCATCATGTTTTTCCTCAATTTCTGGAAGACGTTCAATAGCTTTGCTTGCAAGTGGTAGTGCTCTATAATGCACATGTGCAAGCTTCTATGCCAAAGTTCATTTGGTTCTACTGAGTCATGAACCAAAGCTTGTTCTAGTTGGCCCTTCAATTTGTATAGACCTCCCTCTTGTTCCACAATCACTACTGCATCATCAATAGTCTTTCCCTTTGGCCACATGAGAATTTGGCCATCTACAAATGCAACCCTCATTCCTTTTGCATCTAATGCAGATATTTAGAGGATGTTCTTCTTAAGTCCTGGTATAAACAAGACATCCTTCATTGTCATAGACTTTTCAGAGTCTAACTTATAGGAGGATTCCCAATACCTTTTATTGGATATTGGTAGTCATCTCCAAGTTTCACCTTGTGGGGTAATTCATGTTCTGATAGTTTCAAAAAGGATTCTTTGAATCTCATCATATGTTTGGAAGCCCCACTATCTATAAGCCAATCATTGCTACCATGTGTGATGTTTCCCATGAGAACGAAAATCAAGACATATTCTTCATCACTTGAAGAATCATCACTTTCTTGCTTGATTCTCTTTATGGAAGGTTCATCATCTTCTGCAGCATGACCATGATGTCTTCTCTTGTTTCCCTTCTTATTATGAGAGTTATTTTTGTTTCTAGGACAATCTTTGGAAAAGTGTCCTCTTTCATCACATGTATAACATCTGGATTTAGATAAATCTCTTCTAGTATCATCTTTCTGGTGGAAGTGCTTACCTTTGGGGTGATGAGAGTTTCTTCTGCTTTTCTTGGAGTGTACTATAAGATCTTGATCTTCAATTTCCATATTTTCTTCTCGAGGTACTATCTGAACTTTTTCTTGTGAGCATTCTTCCCACATACTACTAAAATTGACTAGCTTCTTTCTGGCACAGATCCCTTGAATAAAGGAGTCCCATGATCTAGGGAGACCATTCACGGTGGTCATCACAATTTCTGCATTCTCCACTTCTTCATCTACTGCTTCAAGTTGTTCCTTGATATAAGAGACTCTTGAAAAATAAGACCGAATGGTTTCTGCATTCTGGATCTTTACATGCTTCAATTGGTTTCTCAGAGTCATCTTCCGATTTACGTTCTTCAGTTCAAATAGTTTGGTCAGGGAACCAAACATAGCTTTAGGTGTCTTTAGGGAGAAAACCTATGGTATGAGGTGATCCTTGATTGAATCAGAAATAATCCTCTTAGCCATGAACAATTTCTTCTTGTGTAAGGCCTTAGCCTTATCTCCCTCTGTATCTAGAACCTCTTCATTGATGTAAGAGTCCAACTCATTTTCTTCCAGAACCAGGGAGATCCTATAGTTCCAGGCTCAGAAGTTACCATCTCCCTTAAGATTTTCATCAAGCTTGGTATGATGAGACATCTTAACAGAGAACCTTAAATGGAAATGCAAAAGATTTAGATATTACCAGGTCAAGATGTCAGAACTGGATCTTGAGCTGAATTTATCCAGAGCTGGTTTAGGAGCAGATTAGGATTCAGGAGCAGATTAGGGTTTGACTTTTCGAGAGTTCTTCCCAACCAAAAACTTTGATCTTGATC
The DNA here is from genome assembly GCA_001517045.1 of Pseudotsuga menziesii. Lineage (NCBI taxonomy): Eukaryota > Viridiplantae > Streptophyta > Pinopsida > Pinales > Pinaceae > Pseudotsuga > Pseudotsuga menziesii. Next base: position 732,928 of record LPNX011226766.1, read on the forward strand.
TCTAAAATTTGATTTTGAGGAGGATATGAATCCAGGCCTAGGCTCACTCAAAAATTCCACTTCTGTGGAAATCCTTAATTTTCGGCAGTAGTGTCGGATCAAAAACTGAAAATGCTCAGAATTAGATTCTGCTTCGACAGAAAGATGCACCCTGGAGAGGAGAGTCAGCCCCAACCTTATTTTTCTAAAAATATGTGCAGAGAGATCTAAAAAGTAGTAAGCCCTAGTTGCCACTGCTGCACAGTGTCTTCTTCTCAGGTTAGTTCTAATACCATGTTAGATTTTTATTATTCAAGCTAGGATTATCTTAGGATCTTTAACTGAGAGAATAACAAGCACATCAATCAAACACAAGAGACAATAGACACAAATATTTTCCTTAGGGAAAACATAAAGGAGAAAACCCTACAACTTTCTCAGAGATAGAATCGGCACCAAAATCAAAACCCCAAAATAGTAAGATGATCTCCCGAAAACAGTAGTCTCTCTCTCTCTTGTCCCAGTAAATTCTTCTCTCTCTCGATTATGTGCTACAAATGGGTGTGAGTGAATGTGTGATAAATAGAGAGACTCACTCTCTATTTATACTAATTCTTGACTCGACAATAATTCACTAGGGATGACTTCTCTAGGAGAGTCTAATAACCCTAGGGCCCCACAACTGTGGGGACTTTAACCCTTGATCAATTAGGAAGGGTTACCCTCTATGAATTTACATGACTTGTTTACATTATTGAATCTCCCGATAGGAACATCGGGGCATCACATGACTCAATTACATTATAGATACTTCCCGGAATAAACATTGGGGTACAATACATAAGATATACAAGTTGATACATTCTAAAGTTACAAATACATCAGCACCTTCTACTTGAGAATATCCTTTGCATACTAACATGGCCTTGTTTCTTTTCACATGACCATTCTCATTGAACTTGTTTTTAAAAATCCATTTGGTTCCAATAGTATTCATACCCTTAGTTCTTGGTGTTAGCACTATTTTGAGCTAAATGGTTGGAAGGGGGTTTGGCCAGTGAAATGAAGAGTAAGGTCTGAATTTTTTTTATCATATGACCTAGAGAGGTGTTAATGAAGTTCATGAGGTGTTCTGAAGGGTTATTCCTAAGTTTGGAATGCAAAATAATTGAAAATCCTAAAGTTTCAACCTTGCAAATGATTCTAAATAAGAAAATACATTAAGGGTCATATGGTGATAGAAATGGAGGGTGTGGATGTACAAAAAAGAATATCAAAGGTTGCAAATGTTTTCGCGAAGGTAAGATGCTTGGTCTAAAGAATTTTTTATATTGGCAGAAGAGTGTTAACTTGCAAGAAAAATCAACTGTTAGATTTATGGATGAAAATAGATCTACGGTGGACAAATATTTTGCTGATGGAACATGCAAGGAGAAATTGATTGTGCGGATTTGTGAATTATTGTAGCCCCCCATGTTTTAATGGCTAAGATCAATTGTTGATAAAGATCCACAATGGGGGATCATTTCGCAATGACAACTTGCACAGGAAAATTAAGTTTTCATATTTTTGAAATCCCATAGGACCCACATATTTCAACGGCAACGATCTTGGGCAGAAATAGATCTACAGCAGGAATTGATTTCATAGGTACAACATGCACAAATAAATAAAAATTTTGGATCTATGAAATCCAATAGGCCCAACAAACTTGAATGGTGGATATCTGGGCGGGTTCTTGATCTATGGTCGAGGATAATTTAACAATGTGAACTAGCAAGGGGTAAGTCATGTTGGAAAATTGTGAAATCGGGTAGGAGCTTTATCTTATGGCAACTCAGATTAAACTCTACTCTTGATCTACAGTCAACAATCATTTCGTAGATTGAAGATGCACAAACAAAGGAACTTTTTCAAAGTTTTGAAATTTGGTAGGGACCGCACCATTTGATGGTTGATATGCAGGCACAATTAAGATCTACAGTTGAAGATCATTTTGCAACTTGAAGGTGCAAGGAAGAATAAAATTGTGGAGGATTTGAAATGAAGTTAAAGGGGAAATAAGATAAATGGTGAATACTTAAACAAATGTAGATCTACAACTGACAACAATTTTGCAAGATGAAGGTGCGAGGAAGAAGTAAATTGGTAGAGTTACGAAATGAATTTAAAAGTCCTCAGGAATGAATGGTGTTGATTTAATTCGGTGAATATCTATGGTCCAAGATCATTTTGTAACCAGAACATGCTCACTTTGAGTTTGGGAGGAAATTTCCGAAGCTGGTTAAGTCACGTGGAGTTCAACGACTTAGATAGATCTGCATTCATATCAATGGTTATAATTCAATATGAAATTGTGATCTACGTGAAGGATAAGGGAGGTCGCATTGCAATAGGTGGAAACAGAGGACTTAAGATGGGAGAAATATCGACGACATGGGATGAATCATACAAGATGGATGACTAAGAACTATTTCCACTGCAAAATATGAAAGACTGATATGAAGATAAAAATAATATAAAAGTACCATGCACGTGGAATTAGGGAAATAGTTTATTCTCGTGCATTGGAAAACAAAAGCTAAGGAATGTGCAGAAGAGGCTAACTCACACAGAATCCTTGGGCCACTTGTCAACACACCAGGTAGGCATTTTATCTCCATTGGAATTATTTAAAATGGCTCAAGTTGAAAATGTAGAAGCCTTAAACTTAGAATACCAGAAAAATGAAGAATTATTTGAAGACAAAGATGCATAAGTATTTGACACTATATTGCTTAATGGACCTATTGACACTATCAAACAGAATTTAAATATTCTTAAGGATCAAGGAACTGATATTCATAATGTCTACCAGTCTTATTTCCATTATTTCACTATCGACCAAACCCTAAACTTCCCCAAATTCATTAACCGGTGTGACATTAACTACTCTCCCTCTGAAATATTAATAATGGATTCCTCTAGCTCAAAAATCCTTTGTCTAATCAGTCCTATGGTTGTTATAAATACCTTGTTAGTCCCTGTTGATTTCACCCTGAAGTCCAGAGAATACAAGGTCCATAGTTTAGTTTTTTAGGGAGTCTACAATGGAAAAGAAACAGAATTTCTTCAAAAGTTGTTTCAAACCTGATTTTCAATCACAAAACCAACCATTTCATGTCGATGCCAATAGTTTTAATGAATAAACCCAGTGTATTATAACTTTGATGAGTCGGTTCTTAGGGTTAGATACAGACAAGTATGTCACCAAACCCCTTATGATTCTATTGTTTTCTTTTAGTACTTTTCCAGTTGAGTCTGAATATTCTAGTCAATTAGTACAAACTTCATGCCTTAAATTTGATGAATTCTTGGTGGAGAATATTCATTCTTAGCTAATGGATTTCCACAAGACCATATGTTTCAGATTTCAATCCTATTTATTGTAAATGTTTCTGTAATTTAATGAGGAGAACCTACAAGTCCCTGAGAATATTCTTACTGAGGAAATGAATAAGGACTACAGTAAGTTGATGAAATTCCTCATGTCTGAAATGTAAAATGCCATTTTTTAGAAGAAGTTACCTAGGGTGTTTCTTGAAATGAAAGACATTTTTCATTTTTATCCAAGGAAAAGGATTGGTGATTGGTTTATTTTTTAACAAGGAACAATGATTAGGTTGTATGTCTTTGTTCATCATCCTTATTTATTTCCTGTATTTTTTACTCCTAGAGTGTTTGCTATGAAATTCATTAGATAAAATTGATAGTGGAGATTGAGTACTTTTTAAATTTCAAGAAGTCTTCTGAGATCAAATTTCCATGGGTTGTAGGCCCATTTATCATCAAAAAAAAAATTTCCCTCCCAATGATCGAGAGTTTTCTGAAAGAGATAGGTTTTTTGACAGAATCTCCTATTAACTATGACCCCCATCATACCATCTCAATCAGAAGACAGACTTAGAAAAGGAAGCCCTTTGAGCATTTTGAGATTGTAGGATTACTAGAGGCTACAAATTTGTCATATTATCCCCATGAGACTCAAAGGCATATTGATATGCATGAAGACTCAACTTCCTTTGTGAGGGAAATCACTTCACCACAGCTGTTAGATTTTTATCATTTAATCTAGCATTAACTTAGGACCTTAACTGAGTGAATAACAAGCACATCAATCAAACACATAAGACAATGAACACAGATATTTTCCTCGAGGAAACCATAAAGGAGAAAACCCTGCAAATTCCTCAGAGATAGAATCAGCACCAATAACAAAGCCCCAAAAATAGTAAGATGATATCCTGATAGCAATAGTCTCTTTCTTTCTAGCCCCAACAACTTATTCTTCCTTAGCTATGCACCACAGCTGAGTGTGTGAGTGAGTGTGTGATAAATAGAGAGGCTCACTCTCTATTTATACTAATTCTTGACTTGAAAATGACTCACTAGGGACAACTTCTCTAGGAAAGTCTAATAACTCTAGTGCCCCAGAGCTGTGGGGACTTTAACCCTTGAACAATAGGAGGGTTACCCACAATGAATTGACATGACTTGTTTACATTATAGAACCTCCCGATAGGAACATCGGGGCATGAAACAACTCAAATACATTATAGACACTTCTTGGAATAAACATCGGGGTACAAGACATAAGATATACAATTGAATACATTCCAAAGTTACAAATACATCAACAAACCCTCTTAACTAGGAAGGTATTCTTTCGATACATTTTTTAGCACTGGTCTTATTCTCTGTACTGGATCATCTCATCATCTTCATCTTCAAGTTTTCTTCTAAGTCATCTTCTTCATCAAGTCTTCTTCATCATGGGATATGGATCATCATGACTGCTGGATCATCACTACTGGATCATCATCATTGTATAATCATCAAATCTGGATCATCATCACATCTGGATCACCACTTGATCTGGATCATCATCAAGTCTAGATCATCATCATCAGTGCTATCTCAGAATGGTGCTATCTCTCGATTCTTCTCGTCAAAGGAAGTTATACAGAGCCAACCCTTTTTCATGTTGGTTATAGGCCTACCCTTCATTTAGGTATTCAGCACTTATATCTGACCTAAGTCAGAATGGCCTGCCCAACTCTTACATCTGACCTCATCTTGTCAGAAAGGCATGCCCAGCACTCACATCTGACCTCATCTTGTCAGAAAGGCCCAGCACTCACATCTGACCATGTGTAAACACATCGTGCCAAAATGGCTCAGCACTTATATCTGACCATGTGCGAACACAGTGCATTGGAAGGGCTCCGTGCTTACATCCGACCATATTTGAAAACACCACATCGGAAGGGCTCTGCACTTACATTCAACCATGTTTGAAAACATCGCATCGAAAGGGTTCTCAATCCTAGACTGAGGATTCTTGGTAGCTGACCAGGTGCCTGCATTCTCCCAAAGAATGGCATTGCCCTTATATCTGATCAAGTGGGAACACATCCCTCAATCACATAAAAATGGCCATTCACTCATATATGATCATGTAAGACTACACCCCACAACCATATCAGAATGATCCTCAGTCCCAGACTGAGTGTTCCTGGTAACTGACCAGGTGCCTCCATTCCAAGAATGACATTCGACACTTATATCTGATCATGTAGGAACCAATCCTACCGTCACATCAGAATGGCTCAGTACTCACATCTGACATGGAAGGAACCAAATCCTCTCACTATGATAGAATGGCTCAGCCCTTACATCTGACCATGGAAGGAACCTAATCCTCTCACCATGTCAGAATGGCTCTAGGTCTCATCATTTCCCTTTGGAGGAAACCTTGATCTGGAGAACACCAAGCTTCTCCTTGAAGCACTCAAAATTCACTCTGGCCAATGGCTTCATCAACACATCAGCTATATGTTCATCCATCGCAACATACTGGAGCTTCACTGCTCCTCTCTGCACCATATCCTTGATATAGTGATACTTGATCTCGATATACTTCGACTTGTCATGGAACACCGAGTTCTCTGACAACTTCACACAACTCTGGTTGTCGCAATATATACAAGTAGCATCCAACTAGAGATCAAATAAATTAGACAGTAGCTTTCTCAACCACACTACCTCGCAGCTAGCTCAACAAGCTGTGACATATTCTTCTTCAGCTGTACTCAGTGCCACACAGGACTGCTTCTTGCAAAACCAAGAGATCACACCTGATACCATACTGAAGTAACATCCTAAAGTGCTCTTTCTATTGATGGCACTTCCTGCCCAATCTTGTTGGAGACATTTACCGTCATACACACTCTTTTTGGTCAAATTGGCCTGGTTAAACCACTATCCTAAGTATAATTGACATTAATTGACATCAGTGGAGCATTAATTGCCATCATCCAGTCACACCCATGCCTACCTATAGTCAAGGAGGCTAACTTAGCCTTCTCCTACAGTCAAGGAGGCTAACTAGAGCACTCCGGGGGTGATCTGAGTGATATTAATGCACCTAATTGCTAACTGGTGGTTACAATCAGTTCAACCATTTAGTTAAGGTGCCTCCTCTCATTAAATATATTATTTAATGATTATTTATTATTATTTAATGATATGGGGTCAACAGGGCGCCTCCACCAACTTCTGATGATCAGTTCAGCTTCAGTTAACCTCATCGGGGTTCATTGAAGTCATGGAGCACTAGCACTTGATGGTTGTCTTGCTATGATATGCGTTTGATCTCCTTCAGTTGAGATTCAGTCATTTATTGCACTCTGAATTCAGTTAGGGTTTGGTGAGTCAATTAGGGTTTTGGTCAAGTGGTTAACTGAGTGTGATTAAATGGCTCAGAGTCAGTTAAGCCAGACTCACTCATGATTTCGAATTGCCTCCTTAGGTATTCAAATTTCTCATTGATTCAAGCTATTGCTTGACATTGTAATTGTAACTATTCATTTTTTATTGAATATACAGAGAGGAAACCATTATGGTTCCGATTAACACCATTTCATGAGTATTTGTTGATTATTCTTTGATGAGATTGATTCTTTGTTCCTAGATCAATGTGCAAGATTAATAAATCTGAATCAACATAACCCTCCAGGTTAATCTTCTGATTTGCCTTGTGCTTGAGGCCATAATCAACTGTACCCTTTAGGTACCTCGAAATATGCTTTGCATCAATCAAGTGAATATGTCTCGGATTTGTCAGGAACTGGCTCAAGGTGTTCACAGCAAAGCAAATATTTGGTATCGTGTTCATTAGGTACATCAAGGACCCAATCATTTGACGATACATCATAGCATCAACCACTTCTGATGAAGCATAACTCAATAGCTTTAGGTTCGATGCCATAGGTGTGGTTATGGCCTTGCATTCCATCATCTCGAATCTCTTTAGAATCTCTACTGCATACTTCCCTTATTCAAGGAAGATTCCATCTGCATTCTTCCACACCTCCATGCCTAGGAAATAGTGCATCATACCCAAGTATTTCATTTCAAACTCAGCAGCAAGTTTCCTCTTCATATCAGTAATCAACACATCCATACCTGTTATAAATAGATCATCTACATAAAGTAGGGGTATCACTGGGTTTCCATCCTCAACCTTGTAGTAAAGGTTGGAATATGCTTTACTCTTGGTAAATCCCAAACTAGATAGAAAGCCATCAATTCTGTCATACCATGTCCTGGGTGCCTGTTTCAAACCGTACAGGGATTTCTTCAATCTACACACATGAGACTCCCTGTCATGTGTCTCAAAACCGAGTGGCTACTGCACATACACTTCCTCTTCTACTACACCATTCAAGAAAGCAGTCTTGACATCCATCTGGTGTATCTTCCATTTCACCACTGCAACCAGAGCAAGTACCGATCTGATGGAAGTGTATCTAGCTACAGGTGTAAAAGTTTCTTCATAATCTATTTGTTCTTTCTGGGAGAAACCACGAGCCATGAATCTTGCTTTATATTTCTCTATGCTACCATCTGCAGCATGCTTGATCTTGTAGATCCATTCGGAAGTTACAATGGACTTCCCTTCTGGTCTTGGGACAACATCCTAAACATCATTCTTCATGATTGATTGATACTCTTCGATCACAGCCTCCTTCCATTCTTTTATTTCTGCCGCTTCTTCATAGTTGGAAGGTTCGTTATCAATAATGTCACATAGCAAGGATACATAACTGGAGCAGGACCTAGTTCTCTTTATTCCTCTGTGTGTTTCTTCTGAAGCTCCATATCTTTCTGCACCTTGGATAATTTCACATACCCAAGCAGGTTTCCTCCTATTAGGATTCTTCTCCTGAGGTGGATCTACAGGTTCTTGAGGTTCTTCTAATTCTCGATCTTCTTCTTAAATTTCTTCATTCATGGTTGTATCATGAATTCTGGGTGCTTCTGTTTCTTCAGGTTCTTCAACCGGTCTCTTCCTAGATTTGATGTAGGTTGAATCTTCATCAAATGTTACATCTCTACTGATTTCAATATTCTTGAACCCTGGAAAGTATATTATGTAAGCCTTCGAGCTTTCAGAGTATCCCACAAATATACCCTTCTTTCCTAAAGGATCTAACTTCATTCTCTTTTCTTTTAGAATGTGTATGTATACAGGACAACTGAATATTCTGAGATGGCTGACTTCTGGTTTCTTACTAGAGAAGACTTGTTTAGGTGTCTTGTCCTCAAGTACTCTGTGTGGAGTACGGTTCTGTACATACACTGTTGTTCTAGAAGCTTATACCCATAGATGCATGGGAAGATCTTGATCATGAAGCATGGCCCTTGCTGCTTCCATGATTATTTTATTCTTTCTTTCTATAATCCCATTCCATTGTGGATTATATGAAGTGGATAAATCACTCTTAATCCCTGAGTCTTTGCATAGCTCTTTGAATTCATTTGATGTGAATTCTCCACCATTATTTGATCGAAAGGTCTTGATCTGCTTTTATGTTTGATTCTCGATCAAGGCTTTTAATTCCTTGAACTTGCTGAATACTTCATCTTTGTTCTTCATAAAATATATCCATGCCTTTATAGAAAAATCATCAATAAAAGAAACATAGTATACATACCCGCTTAGTGAATTAGATGACATTGGACCACATACATCCGAGTGGATGATTTACAAGATTCCTTTTGCCTTGCTCTTGCTACTTGGAAATGTCTTCTTTGTGTTCTTCCCTTTTGCACATCCTTTTCATACACCTTCATTTTTTTCTGGATTTCTAGGAGACCTTCAACATCTTTGCTTGCAAGTGGTAGTGCTTTGTAATGCACATGTGCAAGCCTTCTATGCCAAAGCTCATTTGGTTCTACCGAGTCATGAACCAAAGCTTGTTTCGGTTGTCCCTTCAATTTTTATAGTCCTCCTTCTTGTTCCCCAATCACTACTACATCATCGAAATACTTTCCCTTTGGCCACATGAGGACTTGACCATCTACAAATGCAACCCTCATTCCTTTTGCATCCAATGCAGATATGGAGAGGAGGTTCTTCTTTAGTCCAGGTACAAACAATACATCGTTCATTTTGATAGACCTTCTAGAGTCTAGCTTGTATGAGGATTCACCACTACCTTTTATTGGATACTGGTAGTCATCTCCGAGTTTCACCTTGTGAGGTGATTCATGTTCAGATAATTATTCCTTGAATCCTTTCATATGTTTGGAAGCACCACTGTCTATAAGCCAATCATTGCTGCCATGTGTGATAGTTCCTGTGAGAGCGGAAATCAGAACATATTCTTCATCACTTGAAGAATCATAATTGTCTTGTATGTTTCTCTTTGTGGAAGGATCATAATCCTTTGTAGCATGAGCATGATGTCTTCTCTTGTTTCCCTTCTTCTTGTGAGAGCTACTTTTGTTTCTAGGACAATCTCTAGCAAAGTTTCCTCTTTCATCACATGTATAGCAAATGTACTTAGACCTATCTCTAGGATTTCTAAATTTATTCCTTTGGTGAGAGTGCTTACCTTTATGGTGGCTAGATCTAGTTTTCTTGGATTGTATTGTGAGAGCTTGATCTTCACTTCCCATCTTTTCTTCTCGAGCTGCTATCCGAGCTTCTTCTTGAGAGCATTATTTCCATGGTCTGTTGAACTTAACTAACTTCTTTCTAGCATAGATCCCTTGAATGAAAGAGTCACATTTCCTAGGGAGACCATTCAAGGTGGTCATTACAATCTCTGCATTATCCACTTATTCATGTACTACTTCAAGTTTTTCTTTGACCTAGGAGACCCTTGTGAAGTATGATTGTATGGTCTCTGCATTCTGGATCTTCACATTCTTCAACTAGTTCATCAAGGTCATCTTCTGGTTTATGTTGTTTCCTTCAAACAATTTTGTTAGGGCATCAAACATAGCTTTAGGTGTCTTTAGGGAGGACACCTGTGGTATGAGCTGATCCTTGATTGAATCAGAAATAATCCTCTTAGCCATAACAAAATTATTCTTGTGTAAGGCCTTAGCCTCATCTCCCTTTGGAACTGGAATCTCCTCATTGATGTAGGAGTCCAACTCATTTTCTTCCAGGACCAGGGAGATCCTATACTTCCAATCTCAGAAGTTATCAGCTCCCTCAAGATTTTCATCAAGCTTGGTATGATGAGACATCATAATTGAGAACCTCAAATGGAAATACAAAATATTTATATCTTACCAGGTCAAGATGTTGGATCTGAATCTGGAGCTGAATTTCTATAGTGCTGGTTCAGGAGCAAATTAGGGTTTGACTTTCCCGGAGTTCTATCCAACCAAAAACTTTGATCTTGATCTCTAAACTTTGATTTTGAGGAGGATATCAATCCAGGCATGGGCTCACTCAAAAATTCCACTTCTGTGGAAATCCCTAATTTCTGGCAGTAGTGTCAGGTCAAAAACCGAAAATTCTCAGAATCAGATTCTGCTTCGACAAAAAGATGCGCCCTGGGGAGGAGAGTCAGTCCAACCTTATTTTGTTGAAAATATGTGGAGAGAGATCCAAAAAATATGAAGCCCTAGTTTCCACAGCTGCACAGTGTCTTCTTCTCAGGTTAGCACTGATTCCATGTTAGATTTTTATCATTTAAGCTAGCATTAACTTAGGATCTTAACTGAGAGAATAACAAGCACAACAATAAAACACATAAGACAATGAACAAAAATATTTTCCTTAGGGAAACCCTAAAGGATAAAACCCCGCAACTTCCTCAGAGATAGAATCAACACCAATAGAAAAGCCCCAAAAAGAGTAAGATGATATCCCGAGAGTAGTAGCCTCTTTCTTTCTAGCCCCATCAAATTCTTCTTCCTTAGCTATGCACTACAACTAAGTGTGTGAGTGAGTGTGTGGTAAATAGAGAGGCTCACTCTCTTTTTATACTAGTTCTTGACTTGACAATGACTCACTAGGGTCAACTTCTCTAGGACTAGAGTCTAATAACCCTAGTGCCCCGAAACTGCAGGGACTTTAATCCTTGAACAATAGGAGGGTTACCCACAATGACTTGACATGACTTGTTTACATTATAAAACCTCCCGATAGGAACATCAAGGTACAAGACATAATATATACAAGTGAATACATTCTGAAGTTACAAATACATCAACAATAGCCTAGTGCCTTCAGTTTGGTCCCAATAGTTGAGAAAATAACACCCTTATCCAATTGCTCTGAAACGACCAACAAGAGGGATTTTTCATATGCCATGGATACGGAAGAGGAGGATACATCTAGGAATCCAAAGCAACAAAGAGTTGAAGAATAAGGAGAACTTGTCCAACTAATAGAAGACAAAGGAAAGAAAAAACAGATGAAAGTGACAGGGCCTGCCTTTGAAACTAAGGAGTATGCATTTGCTGATACACCAACTGATTCTACATATCAGTTAAAAACTAAGACACAATTGTTGGAGAAGAACAAGGAGAATAAATATATAGCTTCAGAGGAATCTTTAAAGTTGTATGCAGAAGTGAGAAAAATCTCTAGTTAAGATGTATCTCTTGTCACTATTAGAGATTATTCTCATAACACTTTAAATCTGGAACTAGCAACCAAGAACAGGGTGGCTAAAATGAAAATGGATTTATAAAACATCCCTATCCCTGACATGATACATATGCACAAGAAACAAGGGACATTCTTTTTACTGATCTATTAAAATCTACATTGAAAATGTCAAAGTTGAAAACCGGTAAAAGTAAAATTGAGAATCAATTAAGACAGGAGAAGGTGGAGAACATATCCCACCAGGAACAGATAAATAAATTGCAAACAAATTTGTTGGATGCTAAGATCCAAGTAGATAAAGGATAAGGGATACAAAAATTTATGAATGAAAATTAAAATGTCATTGAACTGTTGAAAAAGAAACTGAAGATACCTTCTACACAGCTAATACAAGCATCTGAATTAGCCGAACTTGAGAAGGAAAAAGAGGGCTTGAGTGGCGAGTTGATAGATTGCAAGGCTAAGTTATTAAAGTTTGAAGAAAAAGAGAAACAATGGCAGTAGGGCATGACTCTTGGAGTTGAGATTGAGAATACTCACAAAATAAAATTTGATGAAATGGAAAAGAAACCATAGGAGAAAGAAAAGGAGTTACAAGAGAAGGAGAAAGAAGAAGAATGCAGAATTATTCCTCCTTCAAATGAATCCAGTGAACAAACCATTGTCTATCCTATGTCAAAGATTAGCCTAATAGAATTAGAGCTAAATAGATTGAAAAATCATAATAAAAACTTAGAAATATTGGCAATAAAAAGGGAACAATAGAGATAGGATTGAGAAGCCAAATACCAAGAATTACAAACCAAAAATGATAAATTCATGAAGCAGGTAACAGGTCAATCATCAGTGCAGGGGGGAAATCATATCATTTGGGATTCCATCATTGTAGAATAAACAAAATTGAGACCTTACCTTGACTATGTGTTAGATAAAAAGGTTGTGATTCAGTCACCCAGACAAATTGTGATAGTAGCCAAGGAGAAATTAAATAAAAAGCCAATTGATTATGTCAATAATGCCATCAACTTTTTGAATGGATTAACAAAGAATGATTTGAAAAATGAAAATATAAAGGATAGGATATCAATCATAACTTGGGCCAGAAATGTAGTGAACAAGTATCATCATTTGGATATAGTCTAGGACAAAATTGACATAATGACACATCAATTAATTCTCTTTTGAGATATGTTTGATCCTTTGTTCAAGAAAGGACTCCCATTATTTTGGTAATAAAAGGGAATTATGCTAGCTCAGAAGGAGTACCAAGATAAGTTGATTCAATGCAAATTGGATCACACAAATTTTGTTGATATGAACCAATCGTTGTCTGATAAGACGATTATTGATAAGCTGACAGGAGAGTTCGAAATATGTTTTTGTTTCAAGGAAGCATGTGCACACCTACAAAATCACTCTTACAGGGATCATGTGGAATTGCTTGTGTTATCAAAGGAGATGTCCACATTGGGATTTTCCATATAGAAACCAATGGAAAACAATAGAAAAATTCAAAAGGACGAAGTATATGTTGCATGCTTGAAGATCATGGAGAATTTGATGTTGAAGAATAGTTATTAGGAATTTAGTTTACTTTCTAGAATCAATTAGTAGTTAATAAGTGTCGAATGACACATGTAAAGGCATTTATGCATATTTTTAGCAGTTAGTTTTATTTCAGCTCATGGAGGAATTATATAAGAACCTCTTAATGTTATGGAAAAGGGGTTGGAACCTGTGAGGACCGAGTTGTGTATTTTGAGACTTATTTTAATAAATTACAGTGTCGAAGCTGGCCTTTCTTCAAAGATTCATGTGGTGTTCATGATTACAGTCTATTTTTTCTTTCTTATTGTGAGTGTTTTTCCTATTATAGCCTTTCATTATGTATTCCTTCATATCTGAAATGAGTGTTTAATGGTTCATAATTCATATGTATATGCTCTAGATGCTATTTTAGGATATTCACTAAACGTTTCCTCTAAAGTTAGCACTGGATTCATCTCTGATAGGTTCCCATGTTAATGGATTGTTTATTATCTCTTCTTTTACACCAGGCTAAAGCATTTTGATTGTAACTGAATAACTATCTTGCCTTTGTTGAAGTTTCCATGCAAACATGATTGTGATTTGATAATATATATTTTGACTCCATAACCCAATGTTTACTTGCACTATTTCAACCACCAATATAATCTGATTCTTTATTTTATTTACATATCTGGCCTTGTTAAACAACCATTGAGAGACCCCTCTCTAGAAAGAAGGAAGCCATCTTTCTTTCCTAAATCTTGGTTTTGTGTTTACCTTGAGATTTTCTTCCTACAACCTGAGGTACATTTTGAGTAATAACACTTGGGACAAGTTCCCAAGTTTGGTTCTTCTCTATTTGATCAATTTCATGATTCATAGCATGGATCAAATACTCACTTTTGAAATATTCTTTAAATGTATTGGGTTCTACTATCGAAAGTATTTCTTGTTCTTCATCAAATAATTGTCTTCTTGTTTTAACTCCAGAATATTTGTCACCAATTATTTGACTTTTAGGATGATTTTTCTGAACCCACCTAAATGGTGTCTTTGTGTCTGATCTTGGGGAATCTTCATGCTTATTTTCATGTGATTCTTTTTCGTCTACTTCTTCTTCTTCTTATTCTTCATAAACATCTTCTTCTTGTGAAATTTCTTCTTTTTCTTTATCATCTATTTCTTCATCATCAGTTTCTTCAACATCCACACTTTCTTGATTTTGTATTCTTCTTGGTTTAGTATTATCAACAATTACATTTTCACATTCTATGATCTTGTGAAACCTTATATTAAAGCATTTGTATGCCCTTTTGGTCGATTAATACCCAAGAAATATGCCTCATATGTTCTAGAGTCAAAATTTCCTATATTATCATCATCTCTTTTTGTTGATGTATTTGTAACTTCAGAAGATATTCTGATGTATATTATCATTGTGTGTTGTTGTACCCCCATTGGGGATGTGTCTTACCCCTTTACAGAATGTCTAAATTGCGTCTATATCTTGAGGTACAACCTTTGTTGTAAGTCGGGGAAATATTCCCCAGTATAACATCATGTAATATGTAATTGTGGTCTCTTTAGGAGAAGTGGGCCCCATGTGAGATGACATGTAGGCTAGAGTCTTATATTTGGTCAGTGACTTGAAAGGGTATAAATAGGGAGGCTCTCTCCCTCATTTATACACACCTCACATACTCTCTAAGGATTTTTTGAGAGAGAGAGACAGTCATAGGAGGATAGAAAGATAGTTGCTGAACATTTCTTATTACTGCTTTTGATCATCATACTATTTTGAAGAAGTTTGCGGGGTTTTCTCCTTTATGGTTTCCCCGATGAAAAATATTTGTGTCTTGTGCATCTTTTACATTTTATGCATTTTTATATACTTGTTATTATTTTAGATAAAGATCCTAGATAATCTCATCAAATCTTAAGAAAATATAACATAGTATCAGATCCTGTCTGAAAGAAGGCACTATGCAACTACGGGAACTAGGGCTTCCTAGTTGAAGGTGTTCTCTCCACAGATCATCAAGTAAGGAGGGATAGGATAACTCACCTCACCAGGGTGCATCTATTAGTGGTATCAGTTTCTAAATCACAGAATTTTCACTATACAATAAAAATACAGCTGCAATGGCAACTAATGGAAATTAGGGTTTCATGCCTGAAAAACCCTTGAAATTGAATTTAGTAATCCTATAACTTTCACTATAAAGAGAGATTGGAGAAGGATTAGAAGCCATAATTTAAGCCTCATATTCGCTATACTTTAGGTGATATGGTTCCTCCAAATCTGGCTTCTAGCCTCCTCCCGAATACAATCATAAACAGGAGACCTAGAGAGATTTGCTATATCTTGGGCTAGGAAGGTCAAAACGAAATTTAGAAAGATGTTTCAAGTAGGGAACGTAATGTAGTTTATGTGGTAAGTTTTTAAGACCCAGAATGTGAAACAATGACATGTGTAAGTCTGTACAAGTTTGGTATGTTGAACGGTCCCCAAAATAGTCACCTGAGGAAGCTCAGCATAAGTCCCACTTGGAGAATCCATTTCTGCTCTAACCTATGGGTTTTGAGATAATACTTATCAGGATATCACAGTGAGAAATTTCATACCTTAAGGATCTAAAAATTTGTAGATACATCAGAAGAAATATCAGTCATTTCTGTAGAAGAAATTGGAAAAATAGGGCTTCCTGTTCTGGGAACTTCCTTCAACTATTTTTTAGAAAAGGAGTACTTTGGAAAGCTCGCCTTGAAGAGGCCTGTATTTCTATCCATTCAAAAGTTTGTGTTAGAATATAATCCGTTAGGGATTATAATATTGTAAATAAATAAATAGGAATAGTTGGAAGCCGAAAAGGCTGGATGGAAGGTTAAACAAACCGTCACATGAATGTATAAATGCATGCTCAGCCATGAATAGAATGATCAATCGGGAGTTATACCTAACAACTGGTATCAGAGCAGGTTGTCTGCCATAACTCCTGCTGCATTTTCTGTGCCCTCCTGGCTGCCAGACTGCCTGTCAGTCTGCCCCTGCGCGCATTCATTATGTGCGTTTATGTTAAGGTGATTCTATGCTGCAAACCCTAATCCCTTGAACGTGGTTGAATGATATTGTGAGAATTAAGGTAAATATCATCGCTCTTGGGAGCAGTACGCCTGTTCTTCTTGCTCTCACCACCAGCATATCCAATGCCAAATTCATGTCTTCCAGACCTCGAGTGAAATGCAGTTCTATTTCCGGTCATAGTTACAACGGTTGGGTCAGTTGCACCAGTTAATCCAAAGCTGGTTGCAAGTATCTATAGTAGTGGTTCTGTCTAACAAGCTATCAAATTGGGAGGGCATGCTTGCTAGCCATCGATTTGCTACAGAACTGGGTTATGATTTGGGCCCATATTGTAAAAGTTGATTGGGGTATTTTAATGGATAGGGCTATCGAACAACTATCTCTGGTTTTCCTAAATCTCTTGCACCTTCAAACATATTCTATTTACTCAAAAAAACTAACTTTAAAATCCCTAAAACCCGTAGACCTTCCTCTCTGAAATAAAAATTCCAGAGCACTGATCGATGCAAGAGGCCGACAAAATCTACAGAGTAGCTCTCTCCTGCTTTGGACTGCATGTATTACTGCGTTGAAAGTGTTGATAGGCTACGTGGAGTGAAGGACGAGTTGAAAGGTGAGTAGAAGGACTGGAATCCTTGAAGACTGCAACCTCCATTGCGTGAAGAGCCAGCGTTGAAGACTGATGCCATTGCTGATGCGTTGACAACGTGAACCTGCTCGTGGAGAGACTGCTCCTGGAGAGATACTGCGTTGATATATATCTGCGTTGATAGCTGCGCTGCGACCTACGAATTCCGGGTGAAGAGATTGTTTGATAAATGTATTGTGGACTGATATATATACTGCCATGTCCTCCATCTACGTGTTGTGTGCTGCGACCTGCCAAGAATACTGCTGCGTGCCATTGATATGCGTTGAAGACTGAGTGAACACTGCATTGAAGACAGCGTTGGTGTGGCTGCGTGGAGACATTCTGAAAATGAACTGCCTGCCTGCATAGAGCACCTCTGTTGGGAGCGAAAAATCCTGCGTGAAGG
>LPNX011226766.1:764676-836339 GCA_001517045.1 Pseudotsuga menziesii
GTAGTGACCCTAAGCTTTTAACCCATGTGAAATCTAGTCTTAAGCAAAATTTTGAAATGTCAAACTTAGGACATTTGCATTATTTTATTGGTCTCCAAGTCTTGCAAACCAAAGAAGGAATCTTCCTTTCCTAATCTAAGTATGCTTGTGACCTTCTTCATCGCTTTCACATGGAATATTGTAAACCATCCCCTTCTTCCTTCCAATCTGGAGTCAAACTTTCTGCCACTTGTACTTTCCCTGAAGTAGATGCCACCTTGTATCATCAGCTTATTGGTAGTCTCTTATACTTGACTCATTCTCATCCTGACCTTTCCTTTGTCATTGGTTGTGTTTCCCGTTATATGCAAACACCTCATGAAAGACACTGGAAAGAAACAAAAAGAATACTTTGATATATTTGAGGTACAATTCAATTTGGGATTCATTACAGTACAGGGGGACACCTTTGTTGGTTGGTTTCACTAATTCAGATTGGGTCAGCGATCTTGATGATCGAAAGTCTACTGTAGGTTATGTTTTCAGTTTGGGATCTAGACCTGTCACTTGGGCTTTTAAAAAACAACAAGATCTTGCTTTTTCTTTAGCAGAAGCATAATATCGAGCCACAGTTAATGCCAGTCAAGAATCTTTATGGCTTCGATAGATCCTATCATAGTTTGGATTCGAGCAGTAGCAACCTATTCCACTTTGGTGCGACAATCAAAGTGCCATCAAGCTTGCCAAATATTCAGTTCTACATCAATGCAGAAAACACATTGAGCTACATATGCACTTAATCATAAATCTTGTTCATGATCGTGTTCTTGAAGTGTTGTACTGCCCTACAGATGATCAAGTTGTTGACATCTTCACCAAGTCTCTTACAGAAGTGAAGTTTTCTAAACTTTGATCTATGTTAGGAGTTCAGGAATTTGTCACTAAGGGGGGATAGGCTCTAATGCCTCCTTCCTTCTCCTAATAGTGTCACTTTTGTAAATCCTTCAATCCTATCCCAAGTTGTTCTTAAGAGGGGATGTTAGGATATTTAGACACTTAGGAGTTATTTAAGATCAACTTGTGTTATATATTAGTTAGGGAAAGTGTGTTTCTTTAGTATGCATTAGTATGCATTTGTAAATATTCTAATCTAATGGTCACGATATGTTCTAGAAATAAAATGATCTGACGGTTCAACTTCTCTTAGATCATACCTACCTTTGATCCATGGATTAACACCTGATTAGTTCATGATCTCTATTTAAAGAGCATGGAGGGTCCTTGGCTAGTTCATCGATTATGAGAAGCTCATTTGTAACTTTCTTTCTTTTGCATAATAAATTGTTCCAAGTAGCTATTTGGTTGGGGTTGTGGACTGTTTCCCTCTCGAGGGTTTTAACCACGACAAAAAATCGGTGTGTTGATATGTGATATGTTTGTGTGAGTGGCTGATCTTGGTGTTTGAACTTTTGGGAGTACCCTGTGTACCCGAAAAATGAGGAATATGAAGGACTCAATTCTTGAAGAACCTCTTGTCCATCTTAGCATTTGGATAAGAAATGATGTTGTTATGAATGAAGAAGGTGATGAAGCTGAAGGCTCAAGAAGGAGTATACCCATGAAACAAATAAATATAAGTATTCAATTGTCATTTCATGATAGTGTTTTGTTATGCATTTGTTTATATTTAGTTGATGTGTTATGCATGTTTGAGTATTTTCATTTATACTACTAATTGCACATGATGTGTAAGAATTCAATGATGTTGTACAACATTCCATTACTACTTATCTAGATTGAAACTTATTTTTTTACATATTAGGAGTAGTACACACTCTTAATGACATTAGGGTAGAATGCATCTAAAAGTTACTATATGTATACATGATATGAATGAATGTTATAGCATTGGCTAAAATAGTTGCATGGCTATGTGACATATATTTGTCACTATTAATATATTTTGGAAATTATGATATGTTTCTACTCATGCAACTAAACTTGACTTTTATATCATTCCAAAGAACAAGTAACAACAATTTAGAAGAGGAACCTGAACATTCTCGGGTCAAAGACACCATAGCGAAAGGAAGAACTTTAAAAGAATATAAAGAGAACGGTAGATGAAGAATAGTATGACAAGATTTCCAAATAAAGAAATAGGCCTCAGACACACTCTATTTATGTGACACTATTGAGTGACATCATTGATGCAGATCCTTCCAGCTATGAAGAAGTATCCGAGAAGAAAGGAAGAAGAGCACCAGTTCAAGAAGAATGATGTCTAGTATGTGGTATTGAGACCTGAAGGGAAGTTCGGAGTGTCTTCCATATGGATATACAAGATCCAACATGCAGTAGATGGAAACGTCATCGGATACAAGGCAAGATTCGTAGCATGAGGCTTCTCACAAAAAGAAGGCATGGACTACAAAGAGACATTTGCAACCACTGGAATTTGAGACACATGACAGGAAGAGTCATGTGTGCAAATTAAAGAAGGCCTTGTATGAGGTTAGAAAGCACCCATAGGATAACACATACATGAGGACCTTGAAGATCACCTAGAGTGATGAATATATTAACCTTTGCTACAAGGTTGAAGATGAAATCCTATAGAGGATGACAATCTTACAGTTGGGTGGGAAAATAACTTTTCAAAAAGTTCAAGATAGAGGATCTTGGTATCCAGTGACCCTAGATGGATACATAGAATATTAGTAGCAGAGGAAGCTACTTGTCATTCCAGTACATAATGTTTTAATACATAGAGTATGAAAGGTAGAGGGACAATGATGCTCTGCTTCAGAGGGAGTGACCGCAGAAGATCCTAAGGTTTGACATGGAACGATAGGATGGACAAATTACTAATGGCTCTAGGATTTACTGAGAGAAAGAAGATTCCAATATTTTCTTCAAGGTTGAAGGTGGAATACCAGTGATGCTCCTGTTATATGTCGATGAAATGTTCTTAACAGGAAAAGAGGAACTCAATAAATATGCAAGAAGGATACTTGTTTCCGAGTTTGAGATGATGGACTTGGGTATATTGATGCACTACTTTCTAAGCATGAAGGTGTGGTAGAGTGTAGATAGAATATCCCTTCGATAAGGGAAGTATGCAGTGGAGATCCTGAAGAGTTTCAGGATGATGGGATGCAAGGCCACAGCCACACGTATGGAATCAAACCTGAAGTTATTGAGTGATGCTTCATCAGAGACAGTTGATGCCATGATGTAACATCAGATGATTTGTCCATTGGTGTGCCTAACGAATACAAGACCAGACACATGCTTTGTTGTGAACGACCTAAGCCAGTTCTTGATGGATCCAAGACATGCTCACCCAATTGCAAAGTATGTTGTGAGGTACCAGAAGGGTACATTTGAGTATGGGATCAAGTATGATATGAATCAAAAGACTAACCTGCATGGTTATGTTGATTTAGATTGGTAGCACCATTGAGAATAAGAGCACCTTGGGTTGCTTCTTTAGTCTAAGATCTAGTATGGGCTACTAATTTGGCAATATGCAGCCCTGCATGGTCTTGAGTACAGCCGAGAGAGGATCAGTGAAGCTCTAGTATCTAATCCGGATCAAGATCTCTCGAAAGAGGGAGTGATGAGTTCTAGCATAGACGGCGAGACAGGTTTTCCGAGCATAAAATCCTAGTGAAGCTCATAGGTTGCTCAAATGTAATCATTCTTGTAGGTTGTCCTCATATGTAATCAGTCCTAGTGAAGCTTGTGGGTTATCCTTGGATGTAATTAGTCCTGATTTGATTCTATGCTAGACATGGCTAGAGTGAAGTTTGAATAATTCATAGAAAAGCTTGGTGTACTTCGGACTGAGGTTCCTTCCAAGGGGAATTGTTGATTCTGGAAGACATAGATACACATATGCCTTTTCAACATGGTGGAAGGCTGGGCCCCCCATGATCATTTATGTAAGTGCTGAGAGCCTTTCCGACATGGTGGAAGGCTAGTCCTTCCATGGTCATTGATGTAAGTGTTGTGTTATGTGTATCTGGGTTGTGCTCTGTGTGACGATGAGATTATATGAAGATGATGAGGTAATAGTAGGCTACATAGGTGTTGCAAGGCATGTAATCAGTAATGGTATGCTCCTTCAGGTTTTGCATTGGCATATAATCAGTCCTGGGATATTTTGCAGGTTTTGCAAGAGGCATATAATAAGTCTTGAGATGTACCTACTTGATGCCTTGCTCATAGAGATGATGAAGACCTTATGGAGTGTAAGGCCTACATCCATCATGAAAAAGGGCTAGATCTATAGAGAAATACCTTGCAACGAACAAGGCCTACATCCTTCATGAAAAAGGGCTAGAGTTATAGAGAAAGACCTTGCAGAGGGAAATGCCTACATCCAGCATGAAAAAGGGTTTTCTCTGTGGACAAAGACCTTGCAGAGGGAAAGGCCTGCATCCAACATGAAAAATTATTGGCTCTGTATACGGAGACCTACATCCAACATGAAAAAGGGCTTTCACTGTAAACCTACATCGAGCATGAAAAAGGGTAGGCTATGTAGATGGAGACCTGCATCCAGCATGAAAAAGGGCTGGCACTGTAGACTTACATCTAGCATGAAAAAGGGTTGGATCTGTCCTTAAATACCTACATAGAGGCTAGGGCTATATCCAGCATGAAAAAGGGTTGGCACTGTAGAAAATTCTAATGATAGATAGTATGGGATGATGATCAAATTATAAGAATATGATGGAAGCATATATGATGAAGACTCTATGACTCCGTGATGATAATGATGCGATGAAGACCTGACCAAATGTGTTGATGATTGTGCAGACAAAGAATACATTCCTAGTTAAGAGGGAGTGTTGATGTATTTGTAACATCGGAAGATATTATGATGTATATTATCATTGTATTTTTTTTAACCCCCATTGGGTATGTGTGTTACCCCTTTACGTGATGTCTAAATTGTGTCTATATCTTGAGGTACAACCTCCATTGTAAGATAGGGAAATAGTCCCCAGTATAACATCATGTAACATGTAATTGCGGTCTCTCTATGAGAAGTGGACCCCATGTGAGATGACATGTAGGCTCGAGTCTTATATTTGTTCAGTGACTTGAAAGGGTATAAATAGGGAGGCACTGTCCCTCATTTATACACACCTCACATACTCTCTGAGGCGTTTTTGAGAGAGAGAGAGAGACAATCATAGGCAGAGAGAAATATAGTTGCTAAACATTTGTTATTACTGGTTTTGATCATCTTACTATTCTGAAGAAGTTTGTGTGTTTTTCTCCTTTATGGTTTCCCTGATGAAAAATATTTGTGTCTTATGCATCTTTTACATTTTATGCATTTTGATGTACCTGCTATTCTTTTAGATAAATATCCTAGATAATCTAATCATATCTTAAGAAAATCTAACACTTTTTATGTAGCATTTACTTCCAAAAAATCTAAAATATTTTACTGAAAGTTGATCTTCCAAACCATAGCTCATAAGGACTCTTGTCACTATTCACTCTCAGTTTTCCTAAGTTCTGTACATAGATATTTGTATATATTTCCTCTCTCCAATATCCATCAGGATTTTTTGCTTCATTAAGAATAGTTCTAGTTACTTCTTGGATTGTCATGTTCTTTCTTTCAACAACTCCATTTTGTTGAGTTTTTGCTGTTGAAAAATTCCCTCTTGATACCATGAGTTTCACAAAACTCATTAAATTCATTTGAGGTGTACTCACCACCATTATATGGTCTTAGACATTTAATCTTGAGATTTGCTTCATTTTAAACAAGTGCTGTGAAGGCTTTGAACTTCATAAAGGATTCTTTTTTTTCTTTAAGAAAAATCACCCAAGTCATTTTTGTATAGTCATCAATTAATAACATAAATTAATGTTCACCTTGAAATATTTTATCCCTTTTTGGTCCACAAAGATCAGTGTGAATTATTTCTAATGGTCGAGAGGTTGTATGCTCTTTGACATTGAAACTTGTTATGTTTTCTTCCCATGAAAACACTATCTACAAACATGATTGGGTGGTTTTATGATCTTCGGAAAATTCCTTACAGCTCCCTTCTTACTGACTTTTACAACATTGTCAAATTTTAAGTGCCCCATCCTTATATGCCATAGAAAACTTTCATTAATTTCATGCATATAACATTGTTCTTCATTTTCTAGAATATACACATTGCTTGGAGTTCTCACAACAGTCCCAACAAGTTTTCCTAAATATTTTCTTATGATTTCACACTTCTTGGAATCGAATATACATATGTTTCCTTGATCATATATTTCATTTACACTTAAAATATTAATTTTTAATTTCTTTAAAAGCAAAACATTTTCAGCCTTCATCTTGTCTCTAAGAGCCATTGTACCCTTCCCAATTATTTTAGAGGGTAGATTATCTCCAAAAGTGACTTTTCCTTTTTTATTTATTTTTAGGCTTATAAAATTATTTGGGTCTCAAGTCATGTGTTTTGAGAGTCCACTACCCACATGCCATAAATTTTGTTTTTATGTTGCACATAGAGCTAATGAACATTCCATATCATCCTTATTCTTCCAAACCTTCCTTTCCTCATTGTTTTGAGATTTTGTGGTTTCATTCTCCATGGGAATCACTAGTTTACCATTTCTAGCAATGTGTCCTTGATTACCACATTTGTAACATTATATACTATAAATTTGTAAAGGAGCAAAAGAATTATGGTTTCTCCCCTTTGGATTTCTTTTAGTAACACTCTTCTTATATAAAGGATATTGTGATGTAATTCCTTTCCCAATAGGAACCATTAGTTTACAATTTCTAGCTATATGTCCAAAGTTGTTATAGGAATAACAATTTCCTAAAAAGAGTTGTTGATGTTTGCTTGGCACATTCTCTATCCTGCTTTTATTTTGGGGGAGAGCAGGTTTTTTACTGTGTTACTTTACAAATGGTCTCATAAGTGCATCATCATAACTTCTTTTATTTCCTTCTTTATTTATGAAGGACTAGGATTGTTTTGTCTTCTTTCCTCTACCATAACCTAGTCCAGTTGTTAGAACCATTTTTGGTTAGCAGTTGGATGGGGTAGGCCTAAGGATAAATGACGTATGGTATAGAAAATTTTGATGATATCACCAAGGGTGAGTTTAGAATGTACTTAAAGGATTTTTTAAGGAGATAAATCTAAAGCCAAAATCTGTATTTCCTAGAAAAATCAGGGGTTAAGCTTTGGAAATGGGCTTAAAAATAAAAATAAGTGCCCATGATATAGATCGAAAGGCTTAGATGGTTCATATCTTCAGTTAGGGATATCAACGGTTGATATTCAATCCGCCACCTGTTGGGATATTATTAAACCCACTCATAACTTATGATAAAATAATTAATCAATTTTGATTAATTTCCTACCCATTAGCCTAGATAGTTGGCATCCACTTGCGCCTTAAAGTCAACACTTGACATATATGCCCCAGGAATGCTTTAATTCTGATTCTAGGTTGATATTGACCACTTTATGGAATCCCAAAATTAGTAACTTCACTTTCCTGCATATTATTCCTTATTCTTCTTTTATCTAGCTTTTCTGTGGATAAGGTAAAGCTAGTTAACTAGGAAACTGGTATCTTTTGTTGCCAACCCATCATCCATGATTTTCTCTCCATTTTCCAAGATTAGCATGTTTATCCATCACTCTTGAAAAAACACTCAAGCTTTTCCTAATTCGTGAGAACCTTAACTGATTTGGGAAGTGCTTTAGCCACCTATAGGAGTTTATCATATTTGGTAAGTCTAATTTATGAGCTAACAATGATTTGTATTCAATCAACTCAAATCTCCTGTATAAGGATGCATCATCACTATAATAATATAAATTATCATTTATTGATCATTCATTAATTCCTCTTCTTCTATCCTTATGCTAATTATCGGTAATTCCCAGTGAGGTTAAATGAGTGCTTAGATTCTTACATTTTTAATGGAATCCATGTTTCCATCAAGGCTTTAGAATTATAACATGGTATCAGAGCTTTGGGAGCTCATCAATTAATTCTGATTTTCATATTTGCATGTTTATTTATAGGTTCAACAACTTCAATATGGATTCGAAAGTTCCTCTACTATCTTCTTTCAACTATGTCGATTGGAAGCCAAAGATGAGCGCATACTTGAAGAGGCAATGTCTCTTTGATGTGTCAATTGATGCGTTAAGAGAACCTGAGTATTATAAAGAGAAGATTGGTTGGATTAATAATTGTGATAGAGCTTATGTAATTATGTGTTTGGGAGTATCTCCAAATATACATCATCTCATAGATTCTGTTGAATATCCATTTGAGCTTTTTAACAATTTGGAAAATTATTTTGGTGTGCAGGAAGAAGAAGAGGAAGCATGGAGCAAACCCAACATCTTGTAATGTGATATCTCTCAAGATTTATTGGCCTCTACATTCTCTGATGAAGTTATTTATGATGAAGAAGTTTCTTGTATAGTTCATGCTGTTGTTTCCCTCTTTCATTTGAATGCTTCCTTCTTCAATCAAGAATCAAATATTGAAGAGCAATCTTTTTCTATGTCTCTTGAAGACGTTAATGATGAAAAAGAAGTGAAATATGGATTTGATATTGTTATTGATGATGATTCACTCACACATTCATTTTTCTCTATGTCTTCTATCTTATATTATGAGATCTATGTGCCACATCATTCACACTTTTTGCATACCTCTCCCATTGATGGTCTACAACCTAGTGATTTCTTGGATATTTGCTTGGATATATCAAGTCCTTTTTTTTCATACCACTCATCATACTTGATCTCATGTGCTTCTTCATATCCTCCTTTGTTCTTGGCATCAATACTCAGAGCCTCCTTGAATATCTTGAATTCCACTTTCCTTCCTCCTTTTCTACCATAGAGGATTCATTACCAATATATTCCCATGAGTGTATTAAAATGCTTGTATGTGATCTATTGGATTATTTAGATGATATATCAAACCATGGAGCCTTTGCATTTGCACTCCTTGATCTTATTCCCTCTCCTATTTCCTACATGATCACTTGTGCATATCCTCTCTATGTAAATGAAGATGGATACATTATACATTCGCTTGGACAGTTATTCAACCTATATGGAGATGATTTCATCTCTATTGGTTTGAATTTTAAGTCATTACATCATCCTGGATCTTATTACAAATATGAATATTTTTCAGTCCTACCTTCATATCATTGGATCTCAATTATTCTACATGATCCTCGTTTCCATCCTACAGATGTTCTTAATCCAGGTGAGCAAATTTCTCTTCTTCCCAAGAAGAATGTTCCTACAGAAATCAACATTTAGATTAGAGTAGCATTGGCAGCAGTTCAGCATTTTTTGTTTGTCTCTCTTGTCCTTTCTTGGCTGAGGATTTTCTCCATGTGGTTTTTCCTCTTTCCTCATCTTTTTTGGACATAATAATTGTTAAATGGCAATGATAGCCTTGTCGTGGGGCCCTATATACAGCTATATTTTTTACATACCATCATAAAGTCAGAAATATAGCTAAAGGGGGGCATTAGGATATTATTAAACCCGCTCATAACTTAGGATGAAATAATTAATCAATTTTGATTAATTTCCTACCCACTAGCCTAGATAGTTGGCATCCACTTGCACCTTAAAGTCAACACTTGCCATATATACCCCAAGAATGATTTAATTTTTATTCTATGTTGATATTGACCACTTTATGGAATCCTAGAATTAGTAACTACGCTTTCTTGCAGATTTTTCCTTATTCTTCTTTTGTGCAGCTTTTCTGTGGATAAGGTAAAGCTAGTTAACTAGGAAACTAGTATCTTTTGTTTCCAACCCGTACTCCATGATTTTCTCTCCATTTTTCAGGATTAGCATTTTTATCCATCACTGTTAACAAATCACTCATCCTTTTTATAATTCGTGAGGTCCTTGACTGATTTGGGAAGTGCTTTAGCCACCTATGGGGGTTTATCATATTTGGTAAATCTGATTTATGAGCTAGCAATGAGTTGTCTTCCATCAACTCAAATATCCTTTATAAGGATGCATTACCATTGTAATGATATCAATTATAATTTATTGATCATTCATTAATGTGTGTTCATTAATTCCTCTTATTCTCTCCTTATGCTAATTCTTTGCAATTCCCAGTGATGTTAATTGTGTGCTCAGATTCTTAGTTTGTTTATAGAATTCATTAGAGGAAATTTGAGGTCTAAAATGGGCCTCCTGAGGAAAATAATAAAATAATAGTTATTAATTTTGGAGGAAGAATAAAAAAACTACTTTTTTTGTTCGTATTTTTGACATATCTCCCTGTGTTTTTACCCAAATTTTGAGCGGGATATCTCCTTGGATGCAAAATTTAATTCCACATCCAATGAGTACCCACACTACATACTTTTGACATAACTCGCTACCAGAAAAACAATAAATACCTGGAAAAACGTGATGATGACATCATCATCACATTTTTTTAGGTATTTATTATTTTTGGGGTAGCGGGGTCTGTCAAAAGTATGCGGTGTGGGTACTCGTTGGATGCGGAATTAAATTCTGCATCCAACTAGCTCTCCTGCTCGAAATTTGAGTAAAAAAAAGGGAGATATGTCAAAAATACGAACAAAAAAGGTAGTTTTCTTTTATGACAAATATGTCAATTCAACCATTATGGTTGACTCATTTTATTGAAATTCTATTGGTTCTTGAATTCCAACTCAAAAAAATTATTGTTGGTGCATTTTCTTATAAGGCCCATTTTAGACCCCAAATTTCCTCTAATGCATGTTTCCATCAAGGGTTTAGAATTATGACACCACCAATATATGCAAGGTAAAATAAATTTTATGATCAACAAAAAGGTTTAAAGGGTAGCCTAGATCTATGGTAAAAAAAAGTAAAAAGGAGATATACACCGGGAGATGATTCCGTTGGTGAGACTTGCGTGGAGAAACAAACTTTTCCAATCAGCAAAATTTTTTATAGCCCACACATATCAATGGTGGGGATTTAAAGAGGAAAAGGATCTACTACACATAAGGATTCCGCTAGGGGAAGATGCACGAAGAAAATAAGGTCAAGGATCAACAGAATTGTTAAAACATGTCATTAATCAATGGTGGGGATAGATGCTTGGCAATATCAACAACGAAAGATGATTCAACTAATGAAATCTACACTAAAGAATAAAATTATAAGATCAGTAAAATGTGTTAAAGGGCCCACTTTGATCAAAGGAGGAGAGTTAAAGGTGAAGAGATCTACGGTCTAGGGATATTCTGCTATCAGAAGATGCATGAAGGAAGTCAGAAGGGAGATCAACAAAATGTGTTAAAGGGTATGATTAATCAATGGTTGGGGTTTGAATTGTATGAGATCAATGGTTGTTAGAATATCCATTGTTGAAAATTGCAGGGAAGATAGAAAATAGGAAGGGTAGCGGAATTAGGGAAGGAATATTACTCAACGATCAAGATCGACGGATCAGACTAAAGGGGGAATAGATCTAAGGATAAAGAAGGATTCACCTATGATATTTGCATGAAATATAGTAGAGGATTCCACTGTGAAAAATACTATAAAAGGTAAAGGCACGTAGTTGAAAGTTATTTATCTTTTTGCGCATTAGAGAAGAAAAGCATTGTTCTACATGGGCAAAGCCAAGTCAGACAAATACTTTTCCGCCCATCGGTTTACTAGGTAGGACACATTTTACCCACCAAATAAGATTTAAGTATGGACAGTGGAGGAAAAATAGAAGATCAAGTTTTGGAGTTCCATAAAATTGAGGAGGTATTTGAAGACAAAGATAGTGAAATGCTGTATAATTTTTTGTCCTTTGGCCCTATTAATCAGTTGAAAAATAAGATAAAAAAATTTAAGGACCAGGGTACTTATTTACATGGTTTTTTCATGTATCATTTTTATTTCTTATGTCCAAAACAAACCCTGAATTTTCCGTATTTTGTTGAGTGGTGTGCATCTAACTATTCCTCCTCTGAAAGAGTGGTCATGGATTCGGCTAAAACTAAAATTCTATGTCATGTTAATGCCTTATGCGTTCGTCCCACAAACAACAAATTAAGAAGATCCAAGGAGATTTGATGGTTGTTGATAGTGAATAAAATAAGGGAGAAGCTACTCATAAAATTCTAGCAAAAAAAGAAAACACAATTCAATTGCTAAAGAAAAAAAAAAGATCCATGCTACACAGCTTATTCAAGCATCACAATTGACTGAGTTAGAGAAAGAAAAATAGATACTGACTGATGAGTTAAGTGACTACAAAGCCAAACTTTTGAATATTGTTGATGAAATAAAAGAGTGGGTGAAAGAAAAGTTCTTTTGATGGAAGATGTAAAAGTTAGAAAATAAAAACAATGTGTTTTGGAGAAAGAGATAGAAAATAAAAATAAATATCTTGAGCTACATGTAATTCAACATGTTGCACAGTCAAATGAAGAATCTATTGTGCAACCCATGTTCCAAGTGAGTTTGAAAGAGTTGGAAATTCTTGGTCTTAGAAACCCAAAAAAAAACATGGAAGATGCAACTTTCAAGAAGGAGGAAGAAAGGAAAGTGCTGGAAAATAAATGCAAAGACCTCCTGGATAAAAATGATAAGTTGACAAAGAAATTGAGTGGGAAATTGCCACTGCAGGGAGCAAGACATTTAATATGGGACATGATTATTGATGAGTTTGTAAAACTTAGGCCTTACTTGAACTATTTTGTGGATAAGGAAATAGTTATATATGTTGCCAAGCAGAGTTGTACAGCGGTAAAGGGGGATTTGAATAAGAAACCCATAGATACAACCAATAATACAGTTAATTTTATAAATGGTTTATCAAAAGATGATTTAAAACAATGGGAATAAAGGACAGAATCTCATTGATTACTTGGGAAAGGGAGTTAGTTTGCAAAAATCAACATCTAGACACTGTCCAAGCCAAAATTGACATCATGCATCATCAATTTAAGATGTTTATACGGTTATTTACACCATTGTTTCAAAAGGGTTTACCTTTGTTCTAGGAGGAAAATGGTAAACTCCTGTCTTAAGTTTAATATCATGCTCAACTGGTCAAATGCAGTTTAGATCATAGAAAATTTGAAGACATGCATAAGTCCTTATCAGGGAAAATAGAAATTGAAAATTTATCAATAGACTTTGAGACAATTGACACTTTCAGACTTATTTGTGCTTATTTGCTAGAAATTTTGTATGTAGATCATGTAGAGCTATGAGTATTAGCTAAATAAATGGCCATTTTGGAGATGCCAAGTGTTGATCAGTGGAAGATAGTGGAAAAAATTGGGAGAACAAAATACAAGTTGCACCAATAAAGGAATCTCGAGAATTGTTGAAGACTAGTTTATTTAAATCTTTTAATAAATTTTTCAAGTAGTTAGTTAGTTAGGAAGAAAATGAAAAATGTAATAAGGCAGTTATAAGTTTCCTATTTTTAACATAGAAGTAGCTATCATCTCAAGGAGAATTTTTGTATTTAAGCAACATTTTGCAATGTATTGAGGGTTGGAACCCATGAGAAAAACTGGGTATTGTATGATATTTCTAAATATTAATAAAATTTCAGAGCCAAGCAGGCATTTTACATAGATTCTTGTGTTATTTACTTTGTAGTCTATACTTTCCCCTTCTTTATGTGAATGTGTTTCCTGTTAACCTTTTTCATTATGTTATATTTTTCATACATGAATGAGTCTATATTGGGTTAGAATTCATACTCATTTTCTCTGATCCTTTTCTTTAAAGTATTCACAAAACTATTCTTCTAAATTTAATATTGGATTCATCCTTATTAGATTCCCATATTGATGGACTGTTTCTAAATTCCTCTTTTATCACCAGGCGATTGGTTTTTTTACTGTGAAGAAGTAGCTACCATGCCTCTGTTTTAAATTCCATTGCAACAACATTTTCTTTGTTTGTTATCATATATGACTCCATGCCCATTGAGAACCAATTTCAGTGACATTCATTATTAATTTTTTTTTTTTGCAAATATTTTTGTCATGTGAGTTTAATCATTGAGAGATCCCTCTATGGAAAGAAAGAAGCCAACTTTATTTCTAAATATTGGTTTTGTGGTTACCTTGGTATTATCCTTTCACAACCGAGGGTAAATTATGAATGCTATTACTAGTTTTATCACTAGATGGTATTTGACAACTTAGGATGCCATCCAGAGTTATTGAAATAATCTTAAACTTTGATTGAAAGGTTTATTCATTTTTCTTCTTTCTCATCAAGATCAATTCAGCTTTGAACTTTTTTAATTCTTACTCTCTTTTCTTGAGTTGTTTCTCTAGATCGTCTGCAACCTCTTTAGCTCCTTGAAGCTGATTTTTTAAGTCAGCAAAAACATCATTTTTTCCTCCTCAAGTTATGTAATATATATTTTTTATTTTTTATACATCCTTTCATACTTCCCTAATTCTTCAAGAGCACTGACAAGTTCTTCTTCAAGATCTACCACACCTTCTACTTCTTCAAGGACTTTGTTTTCTATTCCTATGAATAGGAATTCAACATATTTATCTTCACTAAACTCGTTGTCATCCATGGGATAAAAGGTCTTCTCTTTTTTTTTCTTAAAAATACTTTTGTTCTTCTTTGAATCTTTAGGACATTCATTATTATCTTTGTGTTTGCGATTAGGGCATTTGGAAGCATAGGGGCCAATTTCCCCACAGTAAAAAAATATTAAGGGTAATTTCCCTTTGTACTTACCAGCACCTTTGTTAATATTTTTAACAAGAAGTGCTTCTTCATCATTAGAGTCTTTTGATTGATTTTTTGTATTATATTTCTTAGCTACCTTGAATAATTTAAAAGTTGCTTCCTTATTTTGACAATAATATTTCTCAATCCTCATTTCATAAGCTATGAGAATCCCATATAGTTCTTCCATGGTGAGTGCGTCAAGATATTATCTATATTCTAGTGTGGAAATATTCAGATTGTAAATCATTGGAAATAATCTTATTACTTTTTCAACTATTTCCTTTTCTTTTAATTCTACTCCTAGCCCTTGAATTGCATTAATGATTTCATCAATTCTCTCAAAGTATTCAGAAATATTTTCTTCTTCCTTCATTTTTAGACTTTCAAATTGAGTTTTAAAGGCCTGGATTTTGGCACTTTTTTCCTTGGTGTTTCCTTCATAGATGATCCATAATTTATTGAAAATATCCTTTGTTTTTTTGCAATGCATCACTTTGGAAAATATTAGTCTGGATAATCCATCCATGATTTCAACAACAACTTTAGAATTGTTTCCAAATTGTTTTTTTTCTCTGGGATTTGTGGGAGGAGATTTTGGATATTTATATCTTGTTTATACAGACATCCAAACATCTAGTCCTATAGACAGTATATGGATTCTCATCCTAATTCTCTAGAACGCATAATATTCTCCATTGAATATTGGAACTTTGGAAGACATTTTTATTTATTGATCCATAGTGATAAATGATCTCTCTTTAAGTGTTTAAAATTTTAGTAAAGATCCTACTCTGATAACAATTGTTGGAATATAAAGAAATACTGAGAGGAAAGTGAATCAATATTAATAAATCTATTTAAAAAATAATTATCACTTAAAAAAAATCAACAATAAAACATAACACACAATATTATCATGGAATCCCAATAGGGAAAACCACCAACACTTTCTATTCTGCAAAATTACAAATAGCTTATTCCTGCTACTATAGACAAGGATACTTCTACACCCTATTTACCAGCAACTACTAGAAGGAGGCTACTACCCCCTCATTTATCAGCCACTACTGAAAGGATGCTTTACACCCCATTTACCAGCTACTACTGGAAGGAGGCTAAGACCCTCTTTGCAGGCATGTTTCCTGCCCTAGCACCTCCCAACCACCCTCATATGATAATTAGATCTCATATTTGTATACACCTATGGATCTCCAATTGAATGTACAGAGACACTTTTCTGAAGAGTTAAAGCTTTGCTTATATACCTGCATCCATGCCTCTTCATCTAACATCCACATACCCTCATCATGACTCTTCACAAGAAAAAACCAATTCAAAATTACCTCTTTGTTTTAACTTGTGAAATTATCAGTGCAACAACCTTTTCACAATGTCCTATCCGCAATTACCTTTTCCCAAATACCTTTCCATAACTACCTTTCTGTAATGATATTTCTGTAACGATCTTTTTGCAACGACCTTTCCCCAATTGGAAACTACTTCCTTTCACAATTGTGTATTGCAGGTTACGAGTATGCATTTTGACTTTTCTTGAAATTGCTTCCGCAATTTGCAAATTACAAATTGCAAATTGCGGATTACTTCTGCATTGCGGATGTACCTTCCAAGTTTTTCGAAATGGGCTTCCACAAATCCTATGAATCGTTGATTACTTTATGGGATCCTCCTCTTCTGTTGATCAGTTGTCAAACACGAAACTTCACTTTGGCGCTATAGAATGTTATCTCCCATGCATATTTACTTTGTGTATCATGTCCCTGTCATTGATCTATTTTCCTAATATGGTATTAGTTATCCAACCTCTTCTAAATAAGATGATTGCAACTCCATGACTCTACATTGATTGATCAGAGGATCGATCAATCAAGCTCGAACATACTTTGTTGGAATTTATCCCCTCTCTGGATCTACACATTATCTTTTTGGATTAATTTAATTAATGTTTTCTTATGATCTCATGTTGAAAACAATGCCAATTTAATCAACACTCTCCACCTACTTACTCATCCACCCCACTACTAAATTTAATGTTAATTCCTTCACATCTTAGGTCCCTCGATATATCACCATTCACTGTCAATATTTATGTGCAAGTCCAGGAAAGAGACAACCACTGGACATGGATGAACTATATCAAAGTTGCACAGGATTACTTAAAACATGACACAATATCCTCGTGATCCAAGCACATAGTTCACATGCATAACAGAACATGCATGGGTTCCCAATCTCACCATCTTACCCATTTATCAGCAAGTATGGCATGAACAAGTCCCTTCCCCTGAATGAATCCAAGGATGAATAAAACTCAATTTGAATTCCTTAAGACCAATTTGAATTTCTCTTTAATAGGTTGAATCGATACTACCGAGAAGTAACTCAAAATCACTAAGAGGTTCTCTAGTCCACTAAATTACCTATTCAAGTTCACAAAAGAAGAAACATGAATCCAATTATACTATCATGAACCCACTAGAAAACACACTCTTATACACTATTGATAAATTGAATTTATCAATACTAACTCAAACCTCCCCAAAATCACTCCCATGCACTAGAGACAACTCAAACTCATTAAGACTAGCTCTAATTCTCCTAAAATCACTCCCATTCCTTGAAGACAACTCGAATAGATCCAAAATTACTCTTCGAGTAATTTAGTATAACTCAAATTCACCTAACTAACTCTAACTAACTGACAGTTACTCTAGTTCACTAGTTTTTCTATAGGTCATCTCAAATTAACTAGGAAAATCACTCCAATTTAAAGTGGATTTACAAAATCAAGTGCATGGTTGGCCAAAATAGTCAAGTAGAGCACATAATACATGAGTTATGTGATAGTGATCCCCACTAACATCAATATAAGGAATATTCTCTTAAGTGAGGGTGCATGGGTGCATGATTGCATGGGTTCATGTAAAGCATCTGTTACGTTTACTATTACCTCCATAGTCCAATAAAAAAAGTTAGGAAACATAAAAAATTGTTAGGAAGAGAAAAAAACTCCTAAACCTAAACCCCCTTACATGTGTATCAAAGCGTCCCATACTCTTTTGTGGTTCCCAATGTGTCAGTTTTTTTTATTAATTAATTATTTACAAAAATAATATTGTCTCTCATTCCTTAAAATCCTTTGTACCGACACCTACTGCCACAATAATAAAGAATTACAACATTTTGCATATGTACATGACTTAACATATAGGGAATTACATTCTCCTCCCCCTTAAACAATGCATCGTCCTCTATGCATAATACATGCATACCTTTACAAAAGGATGTCATCTTCTAGTTCTCAAGTAATACAGACATGCCCATACATGCCTCAGAAAGATAACATCTTTATAACTCTCACAAACATGTCCATACATGCCTAATAAATATAACATATTTATGACCACAATACTTCCCAATACCACATACTTTCATGTTAGTCTCCACATCCTATGGGATGTGGCTCATATCATAATCCCATTTCCTAGCTTCATGTGCGAGACCTAGGACTAGTATGTTGGACTCAAAGAAGCAAGGGTCGACCTTCAATCCCTATCATAGGGTTTTAAAATCTCATTACAAGGACTTCAAACCTAATTACAGGACCTTCAATATTCAACAAAAATACATCCCCTTGAAAAACATATTTCAATCACTCATATTATTAACATCAGGTATACAAATATATGATACATGATATAAAGATATTTGCAACAAGGATACTTTGATCACATTGCAACAAACACACAGTTAGAAAAAAACATAGATATACTACTCAACAAGATAAATACACACATATTCAAGAAAATAAATTCTAATTAATCACATGAAATAATCCCAACATACATGAAATAAATTCCTTCTTAATCCATTACTCTACTTCACCTATGATACATGTAGTACAACAAAGGTATTGGAATCAAACACTTGGAATGAATCTACCCTGAACACATTCTAATCATTTCAAATTCAATTTCAATCGTCCATTATGTACATACTCTAAGTTATTTGAAATGCATGAAAGATCCATGAATTTCATTATATACATACTCTACTAAGATACATGATATGTATTAAACATGTTTTTCGATCAATCATGCACACAAAATGCACTAATCACTTCAATCAATCTGATGAAGTGCATCAAGTACATCAACCAAGTTCATGAAGTGCATTAAGTATCTCAACCGAGCTTATGAAGTGTATCAAGTACACCAGTCAATTTCATGAAGTGCATCGAGTATACCAACCAATATGAAGTGCACCAAGTATCTAAACCAAGTTCATGAAGTGCATCAAGTACACCATCCAATGTCATGAAGTGCATCAAGTATACCAACCATTATGAAGTGCATCAAGTATACCAACCAATATGAAGTTCATCAAGTATCTCAACTAAGCAGTGCATCAAGTATACCAATCAATATGAAGTGCATCAAGTATCTCAACCAAGTTCATGAAGTGCATTCTAGTCATTCAATACCATGCATACACTTTACCAACAATTACATAGAATACTATCAAGATAATTTTACAACAAGATGTCTGAAATATTACTGTGATACTCTACAATAATGCCTTTCAACAAGGATTACAAAGATACTTCTCTAACAATATCATTAGGACATTTTTCTAACAATGATCATAAAGAATAATTTCTAACAAAGATCATAAATAATATTTTCTAACAAAGATCATAAAAATCACAAGAAAATACTTCATGCACTTTAAAGAAACAATCGAGCAAACTTATAAGCAACACACCAAAATTAGAAATGCAATATTAAATCAAATATGTAATAGTCAATGCACCTTACTATTTACAATGCAATAACTAATTCTTGCTAATAATGCATTTTCCAATTCATTCTAATGCATTCCCTTCCAATGCACAATATTCGGGCATTATACAATTTTCCATATGTAATAATGCATAGTAATTATCTTATAATTAGTACTCGTAAATCAATTGTACTGCAATAAGGATTTCAATATTAATTAATTCAATGCATATTCAAGCTAGTCTTTCAAGAGCATCCTAAACATATGAATGCAATCTATGTAGAGTGATTAGGGATCTTCCCCTCATTTCCTGAATTACTCAATACACTATGCATGCACAATCGTACATAATGCATATGCATAACCAACACACAATATGTAGGAATAATCCTTGCAATTACCAATCGGTAACTATGAAATGCACAATGCTTAATCATTTACCAATTAATTCAATATACAGTAAGAGAGGCAATTCATAATGGACAAGCATCAACCAATCAAGTCACTAAAGTACAGTAAAAGAGGCAATGCACATTAAACAAGCATCGACCAATCATATTATGAAATAGTAAATGAGACAATGCAAAGTGAGCATGCCTTGACCAATAAATCTACTAAACATTAGATATGCAATTCATTGTTCCCACCAATAAATATTGAGCAGTAAATATGAAATATTAATTAAATATAAAACATACAATAAACTAATCTTTAATATCTTAACTTTTGAAATTAAAAAGTAGGATACAACCGAACAAATCTTTCGAATGAGCCTTTTGAATATTCCATTAACATATGGGGGGTTAAATTTATTTCACATGCACATTTATAATATCCAAGTGCACATGAACATAAGGACTATAACTCTATATAAGGCCAAATAGTCGCAATGTTGGAACCTAAGCTCTGATACCACTTTGTAATGTACTCGACCCTGAAACTAAGGCAAGAAGCAACAAAATGACCAGGGGAAATGATAAATTAAGTTTTGCACATCATAATAAGGTTTATAAGGATAATTCAACATATAATTAAGCTAATTAAATAAATATTCAGCCTTTAAAATAATAAATTGCGACACTTTTTGAAATGCAAAAAATATTCTTTCCAATTACTCATGCAAATGCAAGATCATGAAACTTAATTGGATTCTCCATATTATTAGACATATAAATTATCATCATTAAATAATTTATGGGTTACCATTATCAACACCATAACACTAAATACTAAAATTTACATAATTATTTGTAAACAACTACAAACCAGAATTTCCAACAACTAAACTAAGCAATTTACAACACTTTAGTAAGTCTAGATTTCAACAGTTTCTTTAGTAGTTTTGCATAAGTGATCGGAAAAAACCTGAAACTAACATAAACAACCATTCAATAATGAACACAATATACAAATCTTCCATCTACATGCATTGAATCATACAAGAGATCTGATCTATAACTAGTTGTTAAATTCACAACTAAATCCTCTGATAAGCCTCTGAATCCTTGCAAAACCAGATATGATTCCAAATAACAAGCATATCAGCCTATGGAGGAATTATAAATCCAATAAGGGAGAACTATAATGATCAGTTACATACATACAACTATTAATAGTTATATATATAGTGAAATTATTTGTTAATTCTAGTTTCCCTACAACAAAAAAAACTCATTTTCTAGTGATCAAAACTCTATAATTTCTTATGTAGAATCATCTAAAAATTTGTCTAGTCATGGAGGGTGCACTTGTAGGTGAATTTATAGAAAATAAACATAAAGGAATCATACCATAAATTGTACTAACAATCAGATCTGCAAATCATGTGGAAACTGGCTAGTTTCACCAGAAAGATCATCCACCCTACAACCAATTGTTACAATATATTCCATAATAATAATAATAGTCAAACTCATCCATATAAGGAAAAATAGTAGCATGGATAGAATCATATA
This sequence comes from Pseudotsuga menziesii, assembly GCA_001517045.1. Taxonomy (NCBI): domain Eukaryota; kingdom Viridiplantae; phylum Streptophyta; class Pinopsida; order Pinales; family Pinaceae; genus Pseudotsuga; species Pseudotsuga menziesii. The sequence goes on from LPNX011226766.1 coordinate 786,185, forward strand.
AACATATATTTCAATCATATATGATATATAGAAAGTATAAGCAATATCCCATGAGTAAAAACCATCAATCTGCATCCATCAATTTGAACAATAAAAACAACTTTCACAAATAAATATCAACTCAGCTTCCATGGTTGCAATAAAACAAAAAATGATTCATATAAACATATTAAATAACATAAAATTAGTGACTTATATTATGAATGTGAAACTATAATCGACCACTTTCCTCCTAGCCTTAGGTATTTCCAAGACAAATCCTCTTGGACAGACCACCCCCGAGATGAGGCCATGGATCCACAAGCATAGGTGCACTCAATATTATCTCAAAAATAATTTTGAGTAGCCAAAAATCAATTCCTTACCACCTACTTACTCCTCCAACCCACTACCAGGTGCAATGGTAATCCCTTCACCTCCTATGTCCCTCAATACATCATCATTCACCATTTCGATTTATGTGCAGGTCCACGACATAGACAAAAAGTGAACACAAAGGGACTATACCAAATTTGATCAGGATACTTCAAACACGACAGAATATCCTCATGCTCTAAGTACATGGCAAATAGAATTATCTCAAATATCAGTTTGAGCAGACACAACTCAATTCCTATCCACCTACTTACTCCTCCACCCCACAACTAGGTTCCACGTTAATCCCTTCGCATCCTAGGTCCCTCGGGACATTTCCATTCACCATTTCGATTTATGTGAAGGTATAGGATAGAGACAAGATATAGACAAGATATAGACATAGAGGAACATGATAACAGAGCTGCTCAAAATCACTTTAAACATGACACAATATCTCCATTCTCCAAGCACACAGTTCACACACATAACATAACATACATGGGTTACCAAGCTCACCAATTTACCCAACTCTTAGAAAGGATGGGCTAAAAAACTCCCTTCCCTTGAATAAATCCAAGGATGAACAAAAATAAATCTGAATTCCTTAAGACCAATTTGAATTTCTCTCGAAGAGGATGGGATGACTTAATACTACAGATAAGTAACTCTAAATAAATGAGAGCTTCTCTAGTCCATTAACTGAAAAATTCAAGTTCTAAAAAGAGTGACTTGAATCCACTTAGACTAACTCAAATCCACTAGAAAAAACACTCCATGTCACCGAGGATAACTCAAATTTACTAAGATTGACTCAAACCTCCCCAAAATCGGTCCTATGCACTAGAGACAACTCGAAATCATCAGGGATGACTCTAATTCTCCTAAAATCACTCCCATGCCTTGAAGATAACTCAAACTTATCCAAAATTACTCTGATTAACTAAGGATAACTCGAATTCACCTAACTAACTAATAGCTAATCCAATTCACTGAAGTTTCTAGAGGTCATATCAAATTAATTGGGAAAATCACACCAATTTAGAGTGGAGTTACAAAATAAAGTGCATCTTGACCAAAAGTATTCAAGTAGGGTGCATAATACCTGAGTGTTGTGAGATTGGGCCCCACTAACATCAATATAATGAATATTATCTTAATTGAGGATGCATGGGTGCACGAGTGCATGGGAATCATCCATTAGGTGTGCTAGGACCTCCAAAGTCAAATAAAATCAAAATTAGGAAACATTGAGTACTGTTAAGATCAAAAACAAATCCTAACCCCAAACCCACTTAAATGTGGATCAAGGCCTCCCATCCTTCCCTCCAACAAAATACAAGTCCAATGTTGGATCAGACCTAGAAGGGGTATTCATTTCATGAGTTCTTGAACTATTTTGTAAATAAACCTATGTAAAATATGATTCTAGATGGATGATGAGTCATTTAGGTGAGTCACTAGGTAAGTGATGAGTCATTGATGAGTCATGTAACAGAACCCTCATCTAATGGCAATGATTCATAGGATAGGTTTGAGAGTTTGAATTAATTAGCATATCGTTGAGTATATTGAAGATCTAAAGCAGAATGGTTCATAAATCCTGTTGTATATATATGTAAGCCTATGAATCATAAGGAGATATACAGAGATAGAATAGAAATATAGAATAGATAAGAGGAGTAGCCAGAACAAAGTAAATATAGCTCAAGCAAGGACAATTAAAGATGTATCAGGACTAAGGAGATCAGAACATAGGTTTTGAAACAATTCTGTATGTACAGTTTCATTGTGTGAATGAAGAAATCCTATTTCGGCATAATCCCTGTGTAAATTCAATTATGTCTGAATGTGTGACTTCATGAATTGAATTTTAGATTCATCTCTATAAATGATTGATAAGCTCGTGTGTGAATTAGGAATTCTAAGAGTGAAAGGAATCCGAGATTGATTGATCGATTCTTTGATCAATCGAAGGAAGAATTTGATTAACAATATATTGAATATTTCGTGAATGAATTTTTTCTTGAATTAACCTTGTTGCAGGTTCTGGATTAATGATCGATCACTACAAGTATCGAAGATAAGTATGTGCAAGTGTGGATGGTCAAGATCTGGGTAGATCCAGATCTAGGGTAAGAATCAATTTCACAAATGGAAGCTACAACTACAATAATCCTAAATCAATCGATCATAGGATTATAAGACTGGGTGGTGGAGATCTGAAGGTGCAAATATCAATGGACAGAAAAAGATTTCACAAACGAAATAGCAAGGAGGATAAGAAAAGGATTTGGATACGAAATATGAAACTAATAGTTCTAAAGAGGATTGAGATCAAAGGACCAGGTTGATCGTTGAAACAGATCAATAGTCCTCAACTATTCATAGGGAGAACTAGTGCGAGCAATCAAAATTATGATTTGTGTGAAATATTTATAAAATATTCCTTATGATGGTTGAATTCCACCGTCGATCTTAATCCGATGATCAGCAATAATTACGCTGATTCAAACAGAGAGGTGGCTAACAACAGAGGCTGGATGCAGAATTTCTATAGAATCTGCCTTATTGTATGATTGAGATCAAAGGACGAGGTTGATCGTTGGAACATATCAACAGTCCTCAACTATTCGTAGGGAGAACTAGTGCGAGCAATCAAAATTATGATGTGCATGAAATATTTATAAAATATTCCTTATGATGGTTGAATTCCACTGTCGATCTTAATACGATGATCAGCAATAATTACGCTGATTTAAATAGCGAGGTGGCTAACAACAGAGGATGGATGCAGAATTTCTATAGAATTTGCCTTATTGTATTTGAAGTCCACCATCTATTTGTGTGGATCCATATCCAACGGTTGATATTCATTCCACTTGTTTCAATAGAAGGAAAGTTAACCATAGAGAGGGGATGCAGAATATTTATGGAATCCAATTCACTGAAAAATTGAAGTCCTCTCTTTGAAAGAGTGCTTCTTGGGATTTGGATGGGTTGGATAGATTTAGCGGTTCGGCTAAAGTTAGAATTGACTAAATCGTATGACAGTTGATCTAAATACTATTATAGGGGAGCCTGGCATCAAAGTGGTATTAGATCAGAACATGCATTATGCATAATGATTATCAGAGCTAAAGGGTAAATCAATTTCTGATTTTCAATTCATTTTAAAATTAAAGATTAACAATTGTGTTGAGAGGGTTAGTCAGGTGAGAGTATTTAGAAAAATATTTAAATTGTAGACAGAGGATGTGTGGTTTAAATTGATGTTATCCATAGGAGAGTGCAGATGACCAGATGAAAAAGATTAGGAAGAGAATCTTTGAAGGTATGAGATTATCATTTTATGATAATTGATGACAGATTGCAATGAAAGATTGCAGCAGTAACAACTGGGAGAGTTGTGCTCAAGAATAATTTTGTTCTTGATGAAGAAGAATCATAAGGTATTGGTATAGATGTTATAGTAAATTGACTCGATGTTTATTCTGGTGATATGAAGTTCATGTTGTAGATAACATGTATCTTGGATAACTGTGAGACGACAGGTTTGTTCCTAAAGAAGAAGATCTTGTAAAGATAGTGATGGAGATATTTTCATCCAACTGTACATGTGAAAAGTACGAAGGTATGGACTGATTGACATTTGTATTTTGACTCAGTTGGCTATATGAATTATTAGGAAAGATTTGATAGAAGCAAAGAACAGATAAGTTCTTGAGAAGAGGAAAGAGGAAGCAGTAGCAGAACCTAGAAATCCAACAAAGGTTGGACAAGAGAGGACTAGTGCATGTTCTCAAAGGAGGAGTGGACAAGCAAAAGCCAAGAAGAGCAAAGGAGATGCTCAAAAGGTTCTAGTGAAAGGATTAGATATACAAAAAGGACAATCTCAAGGAGAGATAGCTTGTTGAGGTATAGCAGACAAGTATGAAGACTTGTTGAAGGTGAAGGCTTAGTTACAATACACAAGTGAACATGATGAAGCTCACAAAAGAGGAGAAGGTGACAGAAACAATGACTACTGAAGGTCATTGTAGGGGTTCAGAGAAAAGCCACAGTAGAAGAAAGAATAAAGAGAGTCGAGAAGAATGTAACAAAGAATTGCTAGAGTTGGCAAGAGACATTTTATGCTTTGAGAAGCATATGCAAGTTGCTGAAGAAGAGAACCAGAGGAATGGTTGGGTCATTAAAAGGGAGGTAAGATGGAATTCACTACAGGTGAAGCTACAACAAAATAAGTTTGTTGGATTGAAGAAATAACTCGAATAAGTTGAATATGATATAGAGGTTTTATATTGTGAACCTGAACAGGGTCCTTTGATTCGAGAGTGTTATGTCATGTTTTTGTTTTCCATCTTTTAATACTTTTATTTATGTTTTGAAGCTTGGTTTTACTTTTTATTCCTAGAAAATTTTGTTGATTAGGATAGTTTGAGTTCTTTCCCTTTAGCTTTCATGTTATTTGATTCTTTTTTAGTTTATTTTTACAAGTTTTGGGTTGATTTCATGATCAAAGGGCTTATATAAGGCTTATATGGATTAAAAAGTCTAAAAAATAACATTAAAGTTTGCTTAGGGTCCCTAAATCAAGTCTAACCCTATATCATGAGTTAAATTTTTGAAAATCATTAACTTGAATTTTCTTATAGTGCAAGCCAAAAACAAATTCACACGGGCGCTACAAGAAAGTCGTGCAAAGTTAAAAATCATCATTCAATGTTGCAGAGATTTAGTTCTCTATGTCGCCAACACTGCGGCAGCAATCTGGTGTAAAGCTCCGACAAGGTAGTTGCTAGAGCTTTCGATCATCGGTCGCGAAGCTAGTGGTCTAAAGCACTGACACTGTGGCAGCATAGTTGTTTAAAGCGTCAATAAGATAGTTGATAGAGCTTTCGATCATTGATCGTGAATCTAGTGGTTTATGTCACCGACACTATGGCAGCATAGTGGTTTAAAGCTCCGATGAAATAGTTGATAAAGCTTTCAATCGTCGATCACGAAGCTAATGGTTTAAAGATAGTTTCTAAATATTTCGATCGTGAAGCTAGTGGTCTAAAGTGCTGACACTGCGGTAGCATAGTGTCTTTAGGTTTCGATGCATTAGAGATTACTACTTTCGATCACCGACAAGTTAGTAATGGGAAGTGCTGATTCGTTCAATCTTGGGGCTTCAATCACCGATGCTAAGAAAGATTAGTTGTCAGTGATGGAAGACGCCAATACCACGGCAACATTCAAATATTAATCACTGTGACAAGTGTCAGTATCATCATGAAGGTGAATCGTGGAAGTTTCTTGCAGAAGTGAGGCAATAATGATAGCAGACCATAATGAGACAAAGGTGTTTCAAATCATGTTTTTTCCTTAAATGCACGTAGAGCAGGTGGAGATTGTGGCAAAAAATCAGTACTTGAAAATCGGAATTTTAAAACAGAGTAAACTTAGGGCTTTGGGGAGCGGTCATTTGGAGTGTCAAAATGGTTAGAGAAGATTGGGGCATGTAGTTCAACACCTGACAGACAGGAGAATAGGATTCTAGCAGCTGGATTAGTTGTTTTAACAGGTAGGCTGTGAACTGATTTCCAAGGTTTATTAATTTGGTGTTTTTCTAAATAGAAGATTAATGACTAAATTGAGGGAAAATTATTAGTTGTTAAGCCTAATTGATACTAAATGATGGATGCTCAGTAATGAATTTAAAAGTATTGTCCAGCTTAAAAGACAGTCAGAGTGTGTTGTATTTATAGAAGTTGTTTGACAATATCTTAAAATGAAAAAGAGTGGAAATACCAATAGGGTAGAACCCTCAGACTTAAGTTGGGTCAAAAACTTTCCAGATTGTGTGCAATTGTTTGCAGAAGCAGGATGGTTAGTGTTCTTCGAAAAGAGTGAAGGTTGTTGAATTTTCTTCAACAACTCATCAAGGAAAAGTTCTGAAAATGTCAGGAGAAGTTGGAGGAGTCTAGAGACCCAAGACAAGGCTGAAGAACAAGCTTAAGTTAAACATCAAGAAACTATTAAATCCCAAATTGGCTGAGAAAAAGTTTACAATAATAGAAGATTCATCATCTCAGGAGGAATTGGGAGATAGTGAAGATGATAACAAAGAAGTTATAAAAGGTAAAAAACCAATAGTATCAAAAGAAAAATCAGTCTTTACTGATACTAAGATTTCAGACATTTTCATGGAGGTTCGAAAATAGATGATTCAGGAACAGCAGCAGAATGATATAAAGAATTCTTGTGTGGAGAAAAGAGAGCTAATTGAAGAATAATTTTAGTGCAGTATTGAAGCTAAAGAACAACCAAAGGTTCCTGTAACTTTCATAGAGCTTATGAATGAGGATGAAGAAATATACAAGAAGCTGGAAATACCATGGATACCTGAAGGGATGCAAACAATATCAGGAGATAAATGTATTGATTCTGAAAAGGAAAATCTACAAAGGAGCATTAAGCAATACAAGCATCAAATTGAATATATGCATGAAACCAATGATGGATTAGTAGCGGCAAATAGGAGACTTAGAGAAGACTTGAAGGAAGTAAACAGTCACTACCAAGAATTGATTGCAGTATCTAAAGAGGCTCTTAAAAGAAAAAAGCAGGCAGAGAATCAGTTTACAGAATTAAAGCAAACTATCCAGGAGCTGACTCAGCAGAATGAAGAGTTAACAAAGAAAGTTTCAGACTTGGAAACAGACCACTTGAAAGCTATAAGGAAAGCTCAGACTTTGGAGGGAATTGCTCTATTAGCTGAAGCAGTTATTAGTTAGTTTGAAAAGTTATTTTATTTTATTTTTGTATAATGTTAGTTTATATTGAACAATTCGATAGATGACCTAAAAGTAGTTAGGGTTCAGTTATGCAATTGTTTGTGAAAGAACAGGATAAATGTAAGTCTGAAAGAGGACAAAGGGTTCGATTTTTGCTGATAAGGGAAAGCTATCAGGCTTTGTTTATGAGCTAAGTGTAAAGACTCTTATGTGTTTTTGATGACTGAACTATGAAATATATGCACTATATGCCCTCTTTATTATTGACTGGTTTCATTTCTAATTTGTGTTAATTACTCAGTTGGTATATTCATTTCTTGTTTAATGTTTTTATGCTTGAAATGCTTGCTAACTATGGGTGAAACTCAGTATTGTGTTTATGCTACTGGATTATGGTTTATATGTTATACATCTCAGTCATTCAAATGCTCATGATTTAGTGTTTTCCTTTATCTTATGAATGTTTTCCCTCTTGTCTTCAAACTGTTCAACCAAAACCCTAGAAAAACCCTATTTTACTTTATTGTGTTTATTGATATTATGTTGGCTTGTTCTCTTGTAGTCTAGGAACAATTTCTAGCACTAACATCTTTGGCGCCATTTCCAGGGACGAAGTTGAAAACCTATTTTCCCTGGGATACTTATCTTTTCACTGGTTTTGAGAGGTGAACTTAAACCAACAAATCTTAAAGACTACTTTTCACCAATATTTCATAGTGGCCACTAAGGGAGTTGGAACAAGAAACAGACCTAGTTCGCCTTTACAGTTGAGTGTTTCATACCCAAAATAGATATTGAAAACAGCTAGGAAAATCAAAAGGTCTCAGTCATCACCAGCCCTATGTAACCCTGATCAGTTCTATATTTCATCACTTTTTTCAGTTCTGAAGGGAGAAGAACTAGATTCATCTTGGTTGAAGCCTACAATTCCTGTTAGTAATTTTCAAGTTTTCACTGATCCTCAATCTTTCAAGAAAGCAAAGACTATATCTCCTGGTAAAATCCCTTTATTTCACCTCATAGTTGGTAAAAATCCATTTCAACCAAGTTCTAGTAAAGTCTTTCTGTCATCTAAATCAATTAATTGAGGGTTTTGTCACTGAAGAAGAGTTTTTAAACTCATAATATTATGATGCTGATATGTTTGAAATGGAAAATGATTTAAATATTGAAGTGACTGTTGTGACTGCTGATGCTACCAGACTGAGCCAACGAAAACTTTAAATTTGAGGTCACGTCCAAAGCAAGTAGTTCAAAATCTAAAGAAAAAGGTAGTTGTACCTCCTAAACAACAGTCTAATCCTATGTTAGAGAAAAAACAAACTCAGGATAAACAAAAGAAGAATGTGGAAGTTGAAGAGGTAAATAAAAGTATACAGAATTTTAACCTGGAAAATGAATTAGGCAAAATCAAGATCCCTATGCCTTTCACCGAGTTGATGAAGAATCCTTCTTATAAAAATTCAGTTCTAAAAATGATTGGTTCAGCAAACAGTCAACCTCACTCTGATATAGTGAATTTACAAGAATAAAGTCCTAAAATATTTATTGGATCAACCTTAGCAGAAAAAATTGAAAATGAGGCAGGTGCATCACCTCCTTTTTACATCACACTAACTATTCATGAACATATGATACATAATTGTATTTTGGATTCAGGAGCATCACATAACCTAATGCCAAAAGCTATCATAGAGGATTTAGGTTTGAGTATAACAAAACCGTATCATGATTTGTATGCTTTTGATTCATGAGCTATAAAATGTTTAAGAGTGATTAAATATATGGTTGTCAGTTTAGCTCAGCTACCAATGAAGAGTGTGATTATGGATGTGGTAGTAGAAGACATTACACCTAAGTTTGGACTACTCCTCTCTAGATCGTGGGCCAAGAAAGTTGGTGGAACACTACAGATGGATTTAACATATGCTACTATTCATGTATTTGGAGGAGAAAACAAAAGGTTACATAGAGAGTTACAATTTTCCTATATTGTGACAGATGACAAGAACCCTACAACCCATCCTTTGTATGTTGTTGACAAGGATTTGGGTACTTGTGTGCTGCATTTTAGTGATGATGATAATACTGTTGGTTTATTACAGGTTGAAAAGGAAAATCCAGTAAAATGCACTAGGGAACAAGAAGATGAACTTTGGCAATTATATTTTGATGGATCATCATGTAAGGAAGGTGTTGGAGCAGGGGTTCATTTAATATCTCCTGGTGGTGAAATAGTAAAGTTAATGTATAAATTGGAATTTATTACCACCAATAATACTATAGAATATGAAGCTTTGTTGTTAGGTTTGAAAGCTGCAAAAGATTTAGGCATTCAGTAGATTTCTGTATATGGCGACTCTGAGTTGGTTGTTCGGCAGGTGAGGAACAACTATCAAGTGAAACAAGATTTGCTAAAAGTGTACCATAATGAAGTATGGGATATGATAGACAATTATTTTGTGGCTTTTAACATCACTTATATTCATAGGGATCATAACCAAACTGCTGACTCTCTAGCCCTAGTAGCCACACATTTTAGGATCCCCAAAACAACACAGCTAAAATATCCTATTAAGGTTAGGTACAGATCTTTTGTGCCTGATAATGTAAGGCAGTGGAAATTTTTTGAAGATGACATTGAAATAAAAAGGTTTTTAGAGCTGACAGGTGAGTTTTCCAATTCCCTAATTGATCAAGAACAAGATGATGAGGTTGAAGATTTTGAAGATATTGCAGAAAATGAGATTGTTGGTCACAAGATTATTGAAATTAAAAGTAATTTCATTCCTAAAGGTTTGGTTCCATTAGAGATAATATTTTCAAAAGATTATACACCTTTAAAACCTGTTGTACAATCTTCAGAAGAAAATGTGGTGGAATACAACATTGGCACCCCTGAACATCCTAGAATGGTGAAGATTTCAAAAGCATGTGACAGTAGAACAGAGGAACAGGTACATTAAGTTGTTAAAGGAGTATGTTGGTGTTTTTTCTTGGTCATATGAAGATTTGAAATATGATACCGGAATTATACAGCATAAAGTGCCTTTAAAACCAAATGTTAAACCTTTCAGACAGAAATTAAGGAGGATAAATCCAGCTTTCTTTCTTGTTATTGAAAAGGAGGTGAAAAAGTTATTAGATGCTAAGATCATTGTTCCCCTCAAGTATTCTTCATGGGTTTCCAATTTAGTTCCTTTCAGGAAAAAGAATGGTGAGATCAGACTGTGTGTTGATTTTAGAAATCTAAATAGGTCTTCATTGAAGGATAATTACCCTTTACCAAAAATAGAACAAATATTGCAGAAGGTGGTTGGTGCACAAATAATTTCTATGGTTGATGGTTTTTCAGGATATAATCAAATTTCCATGCATCCTGACGATAAAGAAAAATAGCTATTACTACTCCCTGGGGAACTTTCATGTGTGATAAAATTCCTTTTGGATTAATGAATGCTGGAGCAACTTTTCAAAGAGCTATGGGCATAGCCTTTGTAGGGGAAAGAGATAAGTTTGTAGTGATTTACTTAGATGATATTACAGTCTTTTCACAATCAGATGATGAGCATCTAAAACACTTAAAACAAACTTTTCTGAAATGTAGAAAATATGGTTTATCTCTTAATCCAAAGAAATCACATTTTGTTGTACAAGAAGGTAAATTATTGGGGCATTTAGTTTCAGCTGATGGTATAAGGATTGATCTAGAAAGGGTGAAAGAAATACTGAAAATAAGTTTACCAAGGAGCAAAAAGGATGTACAATCTTTCATTGGTAAAATCAATTTTCTGTGTTGGTTCATACCAAATTTTGCTGAGACTATCAATCAGATTACAGCCATGTTGAAGAAAGATCAGGAGGTCAAGCGGACTGCAGAAGCAAAGAACTCATTTGAAAAAATTAAGATGGCTCTTACTGAAGCTCCAATATTAGTAAGTCTAGATTTTACAAAGGAATTTCTAACTTTCTCTTTTGCGTCTGAAGATACATTGGTTGTTGTTTTATTATAGAAGAATAAGGATGGTCTTGAACAGCCTATTGCATTTTTCAGCAAAACTCTTAGAGATTCGGAGTTAAAATACAACATTTTGGAGAAGCATGCTTACTCTTTGGTAAAATCTTTGAAATTTTTCAAAATTTATGTTTTGTATTCCAAAGTTATAGCTTATGTTCCTAATGCTACCATAAAAGATGTTTTGACTCAGCCTAACAGTGAGGGAAAAAGAGGGAAGTGGATTTCCAAAATCATGGAATATGATGTGGATATCAGACCTACAAAGCTAGTAAAGGGACAAGGTTTAGCTAAATTTCTAGATGATTCAAATTGCCAATATTTAGGTCTACATCTCATGCAAGAATAGTCAACACAAGAAGAAGTTCAAGCAGAGCAGGAGAAAGAAAAGATTATGGATTACTATGTAGAATCCACATGGTATGCAGATATTGTGCATTTTCTTTTGTACTTGCAATGTCCAGAACATTTAGACAAGAAAGCTGCTAGGTCTTTAAAATTGAAAACTACTAAATACTGTTTGATAGAACGAAAACTGTTTTGGAAAGATCCAGGAGGTATTTTTCTGATGGTAAAAGTGTATCATAGAAGACATGAAGAAAGAATGAATATTTACATTAGCAGAGAAAATAGAAAAAACAGTGACAGAAGACAGATGACAGAAGAAGATTGCAGAAGCAAATCTAATGGAGCATTGCAACAAAAAATTTGGAAACCAACAAAATTGAGTATGACAAAGATAGAACAACATGATGAGATGGAAGATCAGCTTCAGAACAAAGTTTGGGATCCAGGCATACTGAAGGTGGAAGGTTATGACTAGGAGGTTATATTTATTTCTTCCTGGGGAGTCTGATGCAGGAGCATCCTGCCCTCCAACAAACTACAAATCCAATGTTGGATCAGACCTAGAAGGGGTCTTCATTTCATGATTCCTTGAACTATTTTGTAAATAAACCTATGTAAAATATGATTCTAAATGGATGATGAGTCATTTACGTGAGTCACTAGGTAAGTGATGAGTCATTGATTAGTCATGTAACAGAACCCTCATCTAATGGTAGCTATTGATAGGATAGGTTTGAGAGTTTGAATTAATTAGCATATTGTTGAGTATATTGAGGATCTGAACCATAATGTTTAATAAATCATGTTGCATATATATGTAATCCTATGAGGCATAAGGAGATATACAGAGATAGAATAGAAGAATAGAATAGATAAGAGGAGTAGACATAACAGAATAAATCTGGCTCAATCAAGGCCAATTAAAGATGTATTAGGCCTAAGGAGATCAAAACATAGGTTATGAAACAATTATGTATGTACAGTTTCATCGTGTGAATGAAGAAAGCCTATTCGACATAATCCCTGTGTAAATTCAATTCTGTCTAAATGTGTGGCTTCATGAATTGAATGTTAGATTCATCCTGTAAATGGTTGATAATCATGTGTGTGAATTAGGGCTTCTAAGAGTGAAAAGAGTCTGAGATCGATTGATCGATTCTCATATCAGTCGAAGGAAGAATTTGATTAACAATATATTGAGGATTTTGTGAATGAATTTTGTCTTGAATTAACCTTGTTGCATGTTCTAGATTAACTATTGATCACTGCAAGGATCGATGATAAGTTTGTGTAGGTGTGGACGGTTGAGAGAACCATATATATGGTAAGAATCTATTTTGAAAATGGAAGCTACAACTACAATAATCCTAAATCAATCAATCATAGGATTATAACAATAGGTGATGGAGATCTGAAGGTCCAAAGATCAACGGCCATAAACGGATTTCGCAAACAAAATAGAATGGAGAATAAGAAAAGGAGTTGGTTGTGAAATATGAAACTAATAATTGTTAAGAGGATTGAGATCAACAGATGAGTTTGATCGTTGAAACAGATCAATGGTCCTCAGCTATTTCACAGGGAGAACTAGCGCGGCCAATCAAAATTCTGATGTGTGCAAAATATTTATAAAATCTTCCTTATGATGCTTGAAGTCCATCATTGATCTTAATCTGACGATCAACAATAATCCTGGTGATTCAAATAGTGAGGTAGTTAATAACAGAGGATTGATGCGTAATTTCTATAGAATCTGAATTCCACTGTCGATCTGCATGGATCCAGATCCAACAGTTGACAGTCATTCCACTGGTTTAACTAGAAGGAAAGTTAACCGTAGAGAGTAGATGCAGAATGTTTATGGAATCTAGTTCACCAAAAAATTTAATTCTAGTCTTAAAAAGAGTGTTGCCTGAGATTTAGTCGAGTTGGATAGATTTAGCGGTTTGGCTAAAGTTAGAACAGACAAAATCCTATGACAGTCGATCTAAAGACTGTTATATTAGGGGATCCTGGAATCATTCCCATAGTGCCAGTTGTTTTTATAAATTACCTATTTACAAAATTAATAATGTCTCTTGGTCCTTAAAGAACTGTTTCCCTACACCTAGTGCCATAATATCACACAATTACAACATTTTACATATGTACAAGGCTTGACATATGGGCATTACATAGGACAATGTATTCCCTTATGTTGATAATGTTTATTTTTATTGTATGATTATTTTATGCATATGTTTACTAACATTCTTGGCTTTAGTGACAAGGAAGAGGAAAATACAAACAAGAGCGAACAAGATTACATCTTTTCTTCCTTTGAATAACTCTATTAGTCCCAGCAAATAAGGAAATGACAAAGATGCATTTTCCTCTTTTTAGGAGGAGGAGCAACATGAAGAACAAGGTAATCCCATTAATTCATAATTGTGTAGTTATTTATAACTATAAATTTTATGGTTGAAAAATCCTAACACCTTTATGCTCCCTTGTTTACAGAAGATGTTCACAAACAACCATGCCATAAAGATATTAGTGTAGAGGGGGAACATCCCTCCAGACAAAAAGAGGAGCAACATGAACAACAAGGTAATCCCATTAATTTATAATTTTGTAGTTCTTCATAACTATAAATTTCATGATTAAGAAATCCATAACACCTTTGTATGCCCTTGTTTTATAGAATATGTTCACAAACAACCATGCAATCAAAATATTAGTGTTGAAGGGGAATATCCCTCTACACAAGCATCAATTGAGAAAGTCAAGAAGAAAGGTAGAGGACCAATTAAATGTGTAGATATCAATGACTTGGATTAAAACCTTAAAATTCATATCAATAAAAGGAACCAACCCATTCGTCCAAGCTCTATGAAGCTAGCTTCATTACTAGGTGTGCTCGAAAGGGAAATGGTTCCAACCACTTATTTTGATTAGAGGAAGGTTTCATATCGACTAAAGTAGGACTTGTGGAACATTATTAATGTGTTTATTATAAATTATGTGTTTTTGGTTCTCAACATTTCTATTTTTTCATGATTTCAATGTTTATTAGTAATGCAATTCTTGTATGCTGGAGTTAAAATTCATAATCCCTCCCCTCCTCAGATATTATTTTATGCAACCCGTTGGCCATAAGGAAAAAATTCATAGGTATCGGTTTACCAAAAAATATTGTGACCCTTATGAATCTATAGAGAAAAGATTAAAAAAAGTGTTCCTCCTATTAGGATAAGTGAGACAGTTTGGAGAGAATTCGTACTATCATGAAGCACCATTGAATTCCATGTAATCAAAAAGTTCACATATTATATAATCAAGTTAACTAGAATTTCTATTGGCGTATATTGTTGAATAATATATTTTATTTTAAATTGATTTCTAGGATATAAGGAAAAAAAGGAAAATAGGGAAAACAAGAGGAATATGCATACCTTATGGTTCAGATCTTATTCCCATCCATCATTCAGATTTTTACACCTATCAGTTTTCCCCAGTTGCTCATAATTTTCCTAGTCTAGCCCTATATCCTCATGGAGCCATTGAATACTTTGTCCTTGCTGTTCCATATGTTAATATTTCTAATATATCAGAGTTTTATCAGCCTCATATTAGATTTATATGGGTGCTACATCAGATTGGAAGATTGACATGTGATTCACATCACAATTTTGCAGCTATTCAGGGAATTGGGTGTGAAATAAATTGCCTTATTTTTTGTACTCTTTGGGAAGGAGTATGCACAGATCACTTTTCCATTTCAAATTATGTTTGCAGATCAAAGTTTGACAACAGCAAGAAGCATTCAGATAATTCTCCTACTTCATCAGTTGATGAGATACAAGGAGTCTCTCCTCTTCCTTCTTGCAAGTTCTATACTCCAGCGCATGATCATGGAGTTCATGATTTCTTCAACAAGTCCTTCATCCAGAAGTAGTTCAGTCAGCTCATTAAAGTGAAGATGAATATATGTTGAAAACACTTTTCAAATTCTGTGCCTTGTCCTATCTTGAGGGAGGATTTTCCCCATGTGGTTTTGCCTCTTTCCTCACTTTTCTGGACATAATAATTGTTAAAGGGTGACCATAGCCTTGTTGTTGGGCCCTATATGCATCCATATTTTTGTTTTCATACCATCATAAAGTCAGACTTATAGGGGGGTGTTGGAATATATTAAACCCACTCACAACGTAGGATAAAATAATTAATCATTATTTGATTAATTATTCATCCACTAGCTTAATTAGTTGGCATCCACTTGCACCTTAAAGTCAATACATGCCATCTATATCCTATGAATGATTTATTTCCAATTCTAGGTTGATCTTGACCACCTTTTGACCATCCAGAATTAGTATACAGGACTTTACAGCAGATTCTACTTTATTCTGCTTTTTCTGCTTTTTCTGCTTTTCTATGGATAAGATAAAAGCTAGTCAACTAGGAAACTGGGAGCTTTTGTTTCCAACCCATCCTCCATTAGTTTTTCTCCATTTTCTAGGATTAGCATGTTATTTCCATCTCCTTAACAACTCGCTCATGCTTTTTCCAACTCGTGAGGTCCTTGATAGATTTAGTAAGTGCTTTATCCACCTATGGGGGTTTGCTATATTTTGGTAAGTCAGCCTTTTTGAGCTTTATGAGTTGTTTCCATACAATTTGATTTTTCTATGAGGGATGTACTATTTATGTACACTATTATTCATAATTATTCAATGGAAGGATACACACCAATATTCATCTCTTCATTCATGTGATTCAGTCTCTTTTCTTCTCTCTATTTTTCCTGTGTATGCTTGTGAGAATTCTTAGTAGCAAGATCTATTTCCTGTGCTTCTTCTTAGCATCATTGATCATAGAATTGATCTATTATTTCTACAAATATGACGCAAGTGTTTGATTACTTCTTGAAGTGGTCATATTTGGACACTTCTCCATACAACTTTGGTCGGGGTTTTGGCATATGTGTGTGTGAATAATAGGGTTTATACCAACATGATCCATGTATTAATGGGTGCATTGATGTGCTTCAAGGATATGATTTTGATATGTGAGGAAAAGGATAGATCTTTTATCAAAAGAATGGGGATTTCCCATGGTTGGGATGTTTCCTTCTATATTTTTTATTTATTTAGGGGTATTATGATTGTTACAATAATTGTCTTCATTGGAATAGGTTGGTCCTTCTTGAGGCCCTATCTTCAAGAAAAGGAAAAGAGGGTGTTGATTCTTGTCATCCCTCGGTATGTTGTCTCCAATATTATCGCAACCACATTGATCATCTTGTCGAGACCATCTGCAAAAGATTGGTTTGAATGGAAGCAGTGGTTTCTTATTATTGGTATCATTTGTTGTGGTGTTGTCATTTTTCTCATTTCTTGTTCAATCAAGCATTTGAAAGGAGCAATTTAGACAAATGGTAAGGCACCAGTAGTTTTGAGGAAGTTGACCATGTTCAGGAACTATTATATTGTGTCCATATGCTATATCCACTTTATTCATGTATTTTTCTTTTCTATGATGACAAGAATATTGTTTAGGTCTATGTGGGAAAGTGATTTGACTAGAGAATGTGCAACTCTTTCATTTTATGTTTTCATATGATATAAGTTCAGCACTATTATGCACAATTCCTATTTAATGATTGAAGAGGAGGAAGTTGAAGCTCAAGCATTAAGTATGGCTAATAGTTATTTTGATCTCTATAATATAACTTTGATGGGTTATTTTAAATAAATACAAGCTCATTTTTGAAGTTTAATTTATCTTCTATCAAAGAAATGTAATATCCTAAAGGTAATCCCTAAACTCATGTGGTTTTGATTATTTCCTTTTATGGTGGAATTAGGTTCTTGGACCATGAACCATGGATAGTATGATGATTATTATTGAAATTGGTTTATTATTCTATTATCATCATTATTATCTAACTATAATTAAATTATGGCTCGACATGGACAACGAATGTGGATGGGGGTCTTGGGTTTCACATGTAAATGGGTTGGTGTTAGAAGTTGTTTCTCTCCCTAATAGTCCTCTAGATTCCCTAATTTTAATGTTAGTGGACCATGGTGATCCTATTTAACCTAATTAACACTTTGAATGCACCCATGCAGCCATGCACATGCACCCATGAAACCATGCACCATGCACCCATGCACAATGCACCATGAACCCATGCACCCTAGTAACTCTAGTGAACTGGATTAACTGACATTCTGTTAGAGTCAGTTTGGTTATTTTGAGTTGTCTTTAGTTAATTAGTGTAACTGTGTAAAAGTCAGCTTCCTTTAGTTAATTAGATGGAGTTGAGTCATCACTAGTTAATTTGAGTGTTTTTGGGTCAATTCAAATTATCCTAAATGCATATAAATGGTTTTATGGTAATTTGATACAGTGGAATTCAAGTTGTATGCATGCATGGGAAGTGATTTATGGGTGATTTAGATTTAGTTATGGTCGGTTGGAGTCAGCGTTGATGAATTCAAACCCTTAGTGACTAGGAGTGTTTTTTCTAGTCGTTTAGAGTCAGACTCAATGGATTCGAGTTACTTTATGTAGAACTTGAATGGTCATTCAATGGGTTTCGAGAAGCCTCGGTGAATTGGAGTTGATTCTTAGTGGTTTGGAGTCAATATCTTGGAGGCAATTTGAATTAATCTAAAGATATTTGAATTGCTCATGAGGTCATTCATTATTTCATTATTGATTTTGTTGGTCAATATAGAGATTTTCTCTAGAAATCATTTGACTTCCAAAGGAGATCTTGGCATGATATTTATCATGGTGTTCAAAACTAGATGGATTTTGAGATTATGTTCATTAGACGGACTGATATTTAGGGAAATCCATATGGAAGTGTATGGTTGCATTAGATTAGAGCCAACATGGGATTAAAAGTCTAAAATTATTACAACGGGTCTATTATGGTTAAGTTTTTAATTTATACCTCCATAGAATGTTAAAATGTTAATTGTTTACTGTCGTAAATAGAGTTCCATGAAAGAATGTAAATCTCATTTATTTAGTTTTTTAAATGGTGATAGGAAGTTTCCCATAGGTGTGATGATAGTTAGTAAACATGTGAAGAGATTCTGGTCTGAATGTACTCATGTGTCATTGTAGTGCAGTGTAGTGCATGTAGAATGGAGAACTAGGTTGTATCGGAAGGGAAAAATTCCATTTAATGATTGGTTGTTTTAAATTATTTATTTGATTGGCATGCTAGCCTGATATTATTGAGTAATATTTCATTGTGCTTATCTTGTATTCATCCTTCTCCTTGTTAGGAATCTCTTACGCACGACCTTGGTGTTGTGTTCTAGGGTTGGGTATGTTATATAAAGCATCAATCTATTTTTAGTGCTTTTCTTTTTCCTACAAAATTCAAAAATGCATTGCTAATTATAGGGCTTTGAACCCTTCATCAAGTTGCTAAATAGTTTTATGAACTTCTAATTTTGGACATGTGTTATTATATCTTTTGGTTGCAACGTATAAGGATTTAGTGGGGACCTACCAAGCCATATTAAGGAGTTAAGTTTTCACCCTGTCATCCTAGTCATAGAAAAAAAACATAGTTTGTTCAAATTATTAATTGCTAGTTAATATCCTACGTAATTTGCTTCAAGTAGACCAGGGGAGGCATCACATAAGTCACACCTAAAAAATTGTATATCGTTGTATAATTTTCTGCTTATTATAAGATATAAATTTGTTTTGTGTTCACATTGGAATCATGAATATACACTATTTCTTAGTAATTTTTACAAGACTAATTAATATTTTTGTCTAAGAAATGGTTTTTGATACTATGGTCATTGGGTTCATCTTTCAATATATCCATATTTTCTCGTAGCCCAGAGGCATGTACGGCTCATGATAAACTAATATTTCAATATAACGTTAGTTTGGTTACCATGCTATAGATCAGTACATTTTTCAAACGGGAAATGGAAACTTGCCAAAGTTAAGATGAATCCTAACTTCATATTGAGGAAAAGTAAATGGAAGCAGAGAGACATGATGCTAAGAGTACCAGTTACCAACTCATAAACCTTAGCGTCGGCTCTAACCATTAAATCCAGCACCTCGTAGATTGATTTCATTAAATTCTCAAGAAAGTGTAACATCAAACTCCACGTGTAAGGGGGAGAGGTGGCTCCTCCATCACGTCCACATGTGTCATCTCTGCCATCTCATCACTTACATTCAGGGAGTGATCTCTTTTAAGTTAAATACTTAATTTCTATTTAATAGTTTTGAGTTTTAACGTGAACTCATAGTTTACCTTTTCAGAAATAATAATAGTTACATTGCTTTAAGAAAGTTTTACTTTGCTAAAATATTTATTTAATATGTCCTCTACTCAGATATTTAGTATATAGTTCTTATATGCACTCATGACCACTACTTATACAGTTCCTTAAATCTGTATTGATGTTGCAATGATGTTTTGTTTTATATTTTGTCAAATCAGCGTGTCCTTTTCTTTTCATTGTCATGGTTACAAAATGGAAATCAAGCACGTAATTTTTACATCGTAGAACTTTTTCAGACAGATCTAAAATTGGTTCTCACATTATTGTTTTATGTATCCTACTACCACCATGATTATTTCAATCTATGAGTTTGATAGTTAAAGAAGGGAAGCACCAAAGAGAGGAGCCCAACTGTAGAAGAGAATTCAACACCCACATCTGGGATCACTATTTGTTGAAGTTTGTGAAGAATTTATTTGTGGTTGATGATGAGTGAAAATTGTGTTTGTGGGATTTTTGTAGATGGAAACATTCATTTTGTCACTTTCCATCATATTTGTTGTACATATATACTCAACATGACCTTTGGTTGAATGTTCAATATTACTTTTAATGATGTGAGAATTTTTATATACAGAAAGATCTGGGAGCCTTAGAGAAACTCACAAATTGAATTTGATGCAAAACCATAAAAAAACAATTAAAAGAAAACAATTTTACACATGCAATGTGAACTGAAACAGGTTATTATTTGACTATCTAACATGAAAATATGTGAGTAACAGTTTTATATTGCATATGAAGTGGTTTGTGAGGCTTGGGAAGCCCAAAATGACTGTACATGTGAAAATGGCCAAACTGGCCTCAATCCCCCCTAGGTAGGCCAAACTTGCTCCAAATCAGCCCAAATGGCCACGAATTGCTGTGTAGACATGGATGAAGTGACTTCGAGCAATAATGACTCATTTTCATGTGTGGGTGTGAAAAAATAGGTGAGTGAGAGGCTCTAGGTGGCATTAAATGCACCAAATCAATCCAAAGTTAGACAAAATCCACCTCTAGCGCTCCTAGTCAACCACAATGTCCACATTCAATGAATGGGAGAGCACCATCAATGATGAGGGTGTACATGTGGAATTTTTACTTAGCTTGAGCGCTCATGTGGGTGTGAATACCTCAATTTAACTGGTTATTGGGCTAACTAAGCACCCTAAGTCCAAAACCATAGTGTATTAATGCAAAAATGCAATAAAATTGACTAAGGACCTAGAATAAGGTAATAAGGGGTTGGATTACTGTTCTAACACCCTCCCTTAACCAAAAACTTAGTACAGCACATAAAATCAAAATGGGAGGCCTTGGCAACAAAGGCTCAAATCACCTCAATACATAACATAAATTTTATTTGTCCATATGGAGTGAAGAAAAGAAGGAAAACCGCAGGGGACAAAACGTTCCCTCAAGAATGGAAATGGGGTTGAAACTTCCAACAAATAGAATCAATCACCATCCATCACTCACTCCAAGCAAATATCTCAAATGAGTGAAGGTATTCCCTATGAAAGTCTTGGTGAAAATGTCGCTCGGTAAGGCCAATACTGCAAGGAAATCATCTTGTCATGCACTAAGCCCTGAATGTAGTGCATATGGATATCAATATGCTTTTTTATCTTCCTTTGAACTGGATCAGTAGATATCTTTATGGAACTTTTATTGTCCACTCAAATTTTTGTAGGAGAATCAATTGTGACACCAAATTCCCAAAGAATTCCCTACAACCAAACACACTGTATAGCTGCATTGACTGCTTCCCTGTACTCAACCTTTGTTGAAGAAAGAGAAATGGTATGTTTTTTGTTACTCGAACAGAAAATGGGACCTTCAAAACTCATGAAAACAAAACCTGAAGTTTATTTTCTGTCAATGGGATCTCTGGCCCAATCTTAATCACAAAATACAGCTAGTTGAAGAGAAGCACTAGATTAATAGTCCACCCCGAAGTTCTTTGTTCCCTGGACATACTGGATGATTATTTTGGCTGCCTTCCAATGGATATCATGTGGCTGGTGCACATGTATTTCTATAACACTTACAGCATAAGATAAATCAGGTCTTGTGTGTGTATGATAGAGCAAGCTACCAACTAGCTTCTTATAGAGTGTACAATCTACCAATGGAGAATTGCCAAATTTACATAATTTGATGCCAGAAAGAAAAGAGCACTTGGATGCCTTAAAATCAGCCATGTTAAAATTATTTGGCAGGTCTGAAGCATACTTTGGTTGAGTCAGCATTATTCCAATTTCATATTGCTCAATTTCCAAACCCGAAAATTGCCTTAGCGATCATATATCTGTCATGGAAATTTCACTACGTAGAGATGACTTAATTGAACCAATTAAAGTGTTGAAGCTCCCTGTAATTAATAGGTCATCAAAATTGAGAACAATAACCTAAAAAATACCATCATGTTTCTGCAAACATACATTTGGATCAGATTTTCATCTAATTAAACCAATAGAGAGCAAGAAATCATCCATTTTTGCATACCAAGCCCTGGGGGATTGCTTAAGTCCATAGAGTGATTTCTTCAAACTACAAAAAGTGAAGGATCCTCTTGGAAACCTTCAGGTTTCTGCATGTATATATCCTCCTGTGGCTCACCATTTAAGAATTCACTCTTGACATCATATGGTGCACTTGCCAACCCTTACTAGCTGCAATTGCTAGAACTAGTCTTATGGAATCCATCCTTGCAACCGGTGCAAAGGTCTCGGTGTAATACACACCATGAACTTGAGAGTAGACCTTAGAAACTAATATGTCTTTTTATTTCACATCTGAACCATCAGCAGCAAGTTTGGTTTGAAAGATCCACTTGCATTGAACAAGCTTCCTCTTGGGAGGAAGGGGAACAAATTCCCATGTCTCATTCTCTTTGAGAGAATGCAATTCTTCTTCCATTATTGTTTGCCATATTGGGTCATGAAAATATTTCTGATATGACTGTGGATCAGATCCGATCATCATATAACAGCGCTCAGAAAGAGAACTTTCACTAGAAAAGGAAGCATTATTAGATTGAGATCTAGTTTTCATAGGCTCTTAGGGATTGCCAACCAATTCCCCTGTAGCTTGTATGATTTTTTCATCTCACTTGGGCCTTGATGTTGAATCATATACAAAAATGTCATCTACAGCCATATAATTGTCAGAAATATCATAAAATACAAAGCATGAATCATTACTTACATCATCAAATTGTTGGGGAGAAGAGCATTCCCTCGGTGCAAGCTCAAAATCTGGTATCGATTCCTCTTTGAATTGCACACTCCTCTCAATGAAAGTATTGAGTGTGGAAGTGTCAAAGAGTTTGTAACATTTTGTATACTCACCATAACAAACCATGATGTAATCCTTGCTTTGTGTCTAAAAGGCCTTCCTCTTTTCAGAAGGAATTCGAGCCCATGCTCTTGATCCAAAAATCCTAAAATTTGAGACATTTGGTTTATGGCCAAACCATGCCTCGTAGGGAGTCTTTCCTTTGACTGATTTGTGTAATGCTCTGTTATGTATATGTTCAGCACAATTAACATCCTCCTCCCATATAGTGTTTCTTATATCCCTTGCTTCAATCATGCATGTGGCCATCTCCTTGAGAGATCTATTTTTCCTCTCTGCCACATCATTTAGTTGTGGTGTGTAGGGAGTTGAATGTTAAATCTGGATGCCAAATTCCTCACAAAGGTGATGCATATTTTTTTGGGCATACTCCTTCCCATTATCATTCCTAAGGATATTTATCTTATTCCCACTTTTATTCTCTACTAATGCCTTCCAAATCTTCAATTGCTCAAAAAATTCAGATTTTAATTTAAGGAAGTACACCCAACAGAATCTCGACTAGTCATCAATAAATGTGATACATACCTTGATCCACCATAGGATGGAGTGGGAAGAGGACCAATCATATATGAATGTACCAACCCAATTGGTTGTGTGGCTCTCCTTTCTTTCCCCTTCTCATAGTTGTGCTCTGGATGTTTCCCAACTACACACCCATTGCAAGCTCCATTTAATGATTTGATTTAAGGAAGCCCTTCCACCATCTCATATTTGTGCACTTCTTGGAGGTACTTGTAGTTCATGTGTCCAAACCTATCATTCCATAGCTTGCTTGGAGGTCTCATTAGCATGTGAGAGGAGCGCTTGGTCATTGGAACTATCGAGGAAATTTGAAAACTTGGGCATCCTCTCATGGTGGTCTGCATACCCAATTGCCACAACTTGGTCTGTAGAAATCTTTGCAATCTCTACCAAGTCAGGAGTAAATGTTACTCTCTTGGCTTCTCCTGTATGGGTCATTTGATATAATGATAGAAAAATTTCTTCCAAGTCTGGTACATATAGCACATCACTGAAGTAACCATGCTCTAAATCAATCCTACAAATTCCTTTGGTCTGGATTTCAAAGTCATCTCCCATTCGAACTGTTGGGCCAGCATTCGAATGCATGGAGGAGAAGAGCTCTTCGGTGGAAACCATGTGTCTAGAATCCCCTGAATCAATGATGAAGGATAAGGAATTATAGGTACCTTCTACAAAGGCATGACATTTCTCCTTGTTGTCTAGACTGGAGGTGCCATCTTTCTTCCTTGTGCCATCCAAGACAGGGATGTTGTTTTTCTCTAGCAGTTGCACCATCTGGTCAATGGTTTTACTCATGCATGAGCTCTTTGGATGCCACCCCTTGTGGTAATAGGTTCATTTGTTTTTCTATTTCCCTTTCATGTCCTTCTCCTTGGGAGGATTCAAACCCCCATCAATGGATTTGGGATTTTCTAATTTCCTCCTCTGGATGCTTCAAATTATTTGCCTTCTGCTTTCCCTTGGAGGCATTTGAAACACCCATGTCCAAAGCTTGATCCTTAGCCTTGATGGTTCCCATTTGTACTAGCTTGTCTTGCTCTTAGGTGAGGGACTCCGTGAATCTAGCTAGACTTGGAATTTTCCAGTTTTGAAGTGTCAACATGCCAGAATGAAATGTGCTCATAAAGACTGAGAATTATGGCCCCAACTTCAAAAGGACAGATAGTATCAATTGATCATATTTATTCTCAATCCCATGTTGCTTTATCTAGATCATAAGACACTTAATCTTGGTGAATAACTCCTAGATAGTGTCAAAGTGCGTTGGGCTCAGGCTGATGAGCTCATTCTCAATATTGTGTCCTCTCAGTTCATCAGTTTTCCCAAAGAGTGTCTCTGGTCTTACCCAGAATTCATTTGGGATTGTTAAACTGTCTATGTGGAACAAAATCTCTCTTGAGATACTCAGGCATAACAATCCATATGCTTCATCCAATCTACTGAAGTACTTGGCTTTCTCTACAACAAAGTTTGGCTCCACCACTCTACCCATAGTAACTCTGTAGAGACCCTTGGATCTCAAATGAATAACCATCTATGCCTTCCAATCAAAGAAATTTAAAGGTGTTATAAATATTTGGGTTGCTTCCATTTCTTCCTGCTCTAATGGTGATGAAATCGCCGAATGTCCTACAAAAACCACTCAATTTTATCTAGAATTTCTCTAAAAAATGCAGCTCAAAATGCTCAGGATTGATCTGCAACTCACTAAAATCCACTCATCTCTGATACAATGTGACAATTTCAATATACAACTAGATCTAGGAGCCTTGAAGAAGCTCACAAATCGAATTTGATGCAAAACCAACAAAAAACCATTAAAAGAGAACAATTTTACACATGCAATGTGAAATGAAATAGGTTATTATTTGTCTGTATAACATGAAAATATGTTATTAATAGTTTTATATTACTTATGAAGTGGTTCGTGAGGCTTGGGAAGCCCAAAATGACTGTACATGTGAAATTGGCCAAATTGGCCTCAATCCCCCCTAGGTGGGCCAAACTTGCTCCAAATCAACCCAAATTGCCACGAATTGTTGTATGGACATGGTTGAAGTGATTTTTAGAAATCATGACTCCTTGGTATGCATGAGTCTACAAAAATAGGTGAGTGAGAGGATCTAGGTGACATTAAATGCACCAAATCAATCCAAAATTGGACAAAATCCACCTCTAGTACTCCAAGTCAACCACAATGTCCACATTCAATGAATGGCAGTGCACCAAAAATGATGATAGTGCACATGTGGAGGTTTGATTGATCTAGAGCACTCATGTGGTTGTGAATGCCTCAATTTAACTGGTTATTGCACCAACTAAGCACCCTAAGTCCAAAACCATAGTGTATTAATGAAAAAACGTAATAAAATTGACTAGGGACTTAGACTAAGGTACTAAGGGGTTGGATTACTGTTCTAACAAGTGGTAATATTTACTTCATTTATTGCATTTCATCTCATTTCATTCTAAATTATGATTTGATTTTAGTGTAATGATCATTAATATTATTTTCTTATTTTATATTTAAGTGATTGTTTTTGGATATTAGGTTGATTCATCCAATATGTTATAAATTTTATTTTAAATCATTTTGGGAAAACAATTTTTTAAATTTGGTCAAAGTAAAAAAATTATAAGAAATATAATTCCAAGTAGTTTTAAGATTTTATAAACAATTTAGAATTATTTTATAAACCTGAACTATACCTTTAAACTTCAATCTATAAAAGTATCTTACTTTCTTTCAAATAAAACTTCTGCTAAAACTTTGAGAGAGAGAAAATGACATAATTTTATCCTATTCCAAATTTACCATGGTCAAATAATTAATACCGCCCAAATGCTCATTGAATTTAGTACTCATGAACGGCTTTTAAATACTTTGCGTCATCCAAATACACAAAATAATTTTATTTCAAAAATAACTCTAATTGATTTGAGTTTACTTAGTCACATTAACCAATAGGATCTTAGGTATCTATGGTGTTCTTGTTTCTATAGCATTTAGCTTATAGAAACAACTATTAGCAAAGTTGGGGACATTCCCACTTTGTGGCTCTTGTTTATATATAGATTTGGAGCTTAGGTTGAGAACCTCTTCACATGGGAATGCAATAAATCCACAGAGGCTTAATCCTAAAAAAAAAATGTTTATCAAAATGAAAAAAACATCATGCCATTCAATCTTCCACACATAAACACAAATGTCCAACAATGCATCCACAAATATGTTTCTATCCTCTGTAAAATACCCCAGATCTAAGAAGTACTCTCATGCGTCCAACTCTAGAACATCAATATTAGTCTCAAAGGATTCAGATATTCTTTATTTGTGATAATATGATATTAATTCCCTAGTTAATAGCTTATTCTTGGAACCCTCCTAGACTGGGCGAACATCACCATTTAAAGAGATTCCTACTACCTTCAAAGCAAGTGGAAAACCTTTGCATTTCACTTGCACCTATAATGCATACATTAACCATCACTACAAATGCTATAGGTGGAAAAACCAATCAAATACATATTTTGTTGTGGAGAGCATGGATGGCTTACATAAGATGATTTACAATTCAGTCACGGCTTTGTTTTATGGATTATGAATATGAATGTATTTTTTTGTTGAAAATACATTCTATTATATAAATTGACCCCTGTCCAAAATCCCAAAAGTAGAAAAGGGACAAAGCATCACCATCAACCAGCAATGGCAATTCATAAAGATTATTAGAGGTTGTCTTGGGGAACATGGTAGAATGATCTTTGGCTTCATGAGAAAAACTCTGATCACTTCATGCAACATTTGCATCTTCTTCCAACAATGTGTATTATGATGTTATCTTTGTCCCTAAAAGAATAAATTTGGTTGGATCCTTCTCCTTTCATTTGGCTCCCTAACATGACTATGGAGGAGAAGTCAGTATAGGAGAGTTAGTTGTGTTTTCATGGTATTTGTCAGTTTGGATCCTTTATAATACTTGAAGGTTTTGGTGTCACTATTACTATGAAAAAAAATATATCTTTTCGGAACGTATTTCAAGTGCATCCATGTGCAAGATCTTGTCTTGCTCACTAATAATCATTTTCTACCAAGTGTTGTGCAAAATATCAACCAACTATTAATTTTATGCATTATCTAGGATCTAAAGTATTTTCTTTGAAATTTGAAGCATATTTGATGCCTCTCAAAAATTAGATGAATTCATTGACTTGTCAATTACCCTCAAATATTAGAATGATTTGATGGATGTTATTCTACCTTTAAAATTTTCTCCACTTGTCATCAATCTCCTTGCAATCTTATAGTAGAAAATTGTGGATTCGTCAATGCTAGAAGAGGAACTGAGATGTTCATCAATAATTCTAAGAAGGTCATTACAAATCCTGTTGACTTCATCCTCAACTTTGTGATGCTACTTATTGATCCTTTTGACATTAATCTCATTACCCTTTATCTCTTATTTCTGCTTAATGGAGGACATATCTGCCATGAAGCTCTCAACACCCCAATGACATTCTTGTAGCCAACTGAGTGCAAGTTTATCCCTGCAACTTGGCACTATGTAATCACATTTGGTAATTGATTGGTTTCCCTCGGTGAACACTTGGGAATTATGAGCACTATATGATACTCATAAGCCTTGGAAATGAGCACATACAAAACTTGCCAAATCCCTTTCTCTCCAAATTCTATGAAATTCCTAGAAACAACACCTTACATGATCTTGACCTTTTTAGCGATGGTGTTGAAATTCACTGAGAATGATCGACATTAAGTGCCAATGCAAGAGATGGAAAATGATGTGTCCATTCCACCTGAAGGAATTAATTGTGATGTGGAAATGTGTTCATTATATTTTAATATGATACTAATGATCTAATGGATTCATGGGATTTACATGATTCTTGAGGTCCATTCCTTGTTATAGGGCCACCAGTTGGGGTCTCAAAGCTTAAATTTTGTATATGGGACTTATGGGTCATACATGGCGCTTGATTCCTCCAGAAAGAGGCTTAAATAAGGAACATTTAGTATACAAGTAATATATATTGGTCATGTTGAGTTTTAATACGCCATGAATAGTTGTCAAGGTCTAATCCATGCTCTAGGGACAATAAGGAGGGAATTATGTAATAGTATTTTTGCACATGGTTTATGGGATATGCATAGGGGAAAAGAACATGACACAATCTCCACAAAATAAATATTTTCCATGCGAGCAATATAGCATGTCCATTTTGAGGTTTCGAATACCATGGATGGTTGTTCAAACATAAGCCAAGGTACATGGACAAAATTCCAAGTCTTATATCATAACATTAGTTTGTGACATTGAAGGGCCATGCATAAGGCAAAAATCCAAAACTAATCCTTACATATAGAATATTTATCATGTAAGGGAGATATTTTTTAAGATATAACAATCCATGGATAATTCTGAATTCCTAGTCCATGGTATAAGGAAAATAGTGCATGTCTTAGGCCATATGGGTTCTCTAAGAAATCTATGGGGACATATGGGTTGGGATTATAATCCTCCCTTGTCCAAATTGGTCAATTATGCTTAAAATGGGAGTCTTTTCAGTCATTATTGAGTCACTAGTTCCATTGGATCCACATGGCCTAATTGGGCTAGATGTACCAGTTACTAGAGTGTTGGGAACACTAGTTGAGGCTAACTGCCACTGACTGCATTTGCATGCATCAATTTAGGCGCCTCCTAGACCAATCCCTACAATTTAGGATCCACTAGGAGTACGGACACCAACCTCCTTTAGTTGAGCTCATTTGATGACTAGTCAATCCTAGTTAGGATTCCATTCAATTACATCCAGTTAGATTCAGTTAGCGCTAGTCATTTATTGACTACATGTGGTAAGGTGCATTTCCTCACCTACCACATTCAGTTAGACTAGTTAACTGATTCTAATTGACTGAGGCACTGATTTAGAAAACCGGAGCTAACTAGTTAAGCTCCAATAGTGACTTAGACACATTAAGTTATCCATGTAGTTAGATTGAGTCAATCAATTCGAATTTCCTCTCATGTATTTGAATTGATTGGTTATTAATACCAGTGTATCACATTGTATTAATAATCCATTTTTTACTTTTGATTGATGAAATCATATACAGCTGCAAGCCATTTTTTTGCATTGTCTCACAACATATTTTGAATAAAATTGCTTGTGTAATCTACTTGTGAGTTTTTCCTTGGTTCATAGATTCCTGTGAGCTCAATTTTAATATGGTATCAGAGCCTCAACGGGACAAGGCACTTCTCCTTCTACATATTTCTTGCTGGATCAAAATATTTTTTGGGCAAAATTGCTCCTTCCAACTCTGCACTAGAAGCGGAGAGTTTACCACATAATTCTGAGGAAAAGGAATTGTTGATCAAGCTTGCTTGATTGCCTAAGCTGGGTGTGAATCAAAATCCAAAAGTGCAAGTTGTCGACCTTACTTTGTCTGTTTTCTTGTGGTTTATAGGTTTTTTCAGTCTCCTTCACTGCATTCGCTACAGCAGCATAATGGCCCCTTCTGTGGATCTTCTCACTCCTTTCAACTACCATCAGTGGAAAGAGGACATGGAGATGCAACTTCACTCCAAAAGACTCTACAAAGTCACAATGGACACATAGATAGAGCTAATTCATTATGTTGACAAAGAAAAATACCGAAATAAGCTTGATGAAGCATATGGATTTATGTGCCTTTCAATATTTAGAGATCTTCTCTTCCACAACAATGGATTGAAGACTCCTAGGGATATTTGGGATATAATTTCTAGTCTATTTAATGAGCAAGATGACTTGAGAATCTATCAGCTAGAGAATGAGTTGATATCTCTAGACCCGAGAAACTTTGAAACCATTAATGACTTATTCACCAAATTCAAGCACCTGGCTCTCTAGTTGAATCTATGTTAAGTTGAGAAGGTAGATGATAAAATCATCCTTTCCATCCTCTCAAAACTTGGCACAGATTACTCAGTCTTTGTGTCAACATGTCATACTGGAAAGCTCACAATCCTGAATTGGAATATTCCCACTCTCAATTCATTCATCGAGTCTCTCACCAATGAGCATGCCAAGCTTGTCCAAATGGGCATCATCAAATCTTCCAAGGACCAATCCGTGTTTGTTGGAGGGTTCAAAGCTATGAATGGAAATGGGAAGGAAAAGAAGACAAAAAATGAGCCTCCTGAGGAGGAAGAGCAGTCAAATGAGCCCTCAGGTTCGAGGAGAAGCAAGAAGAAGGGAAAAGAAAAGTTCCCTTGTTCTTACTATGAAAGGGGATTTCACCCAAAAAGCTCATGTATGAGGAGAACTATAGATCAAATGGATCTCCTTCTTGTTGGAGACATTTACCACCTTACACACTCATTTTGGTCAATTTGGCCTAGTTAAAACACTATCCTAAGTATTACTGACTTAATTGACATCAGAGGAGCACTAAATGACATCAGCTAGATCACACCCACGCCTACCTTCAGCCAAGGAGGCTAACTTAGCCTTCTCCTACATTCAGGGAGGCTAACTGGAGCACTCCGGGGGTGATCTGAGAGTCATTAATGCACTTTATTGCTAACTAATGGTTACAATCAGTTAAACAGGGCAATGAAGGCACCTCCCTTCATTAAATTGATTATTTAAAGAACTGGAGTCAACAGGGGTGCCTCCAACCACTTTTGATGTTCAATTACACTTCAGTTAACCTCATCGGGGTTCATTGGAGTCATTGAAGCACTACCACTTGATGGTTGGATACCTGTGACACGTGTTTGATCTCTTTCAGTTAAGTCCCAGTCATTTATTGCACTTTGACTTCAGTTAGGGCTCAATTAAGTCAATTAGGGTTTTGATCAGTGCTTAACTTGAGTGTTGACTGTGGCTTACACTCAGTTAAGCTAGACTCACTCATTCAATTCGAATGACCTCCTTGGAAATTCAAATTTCTTTGTCATTCATGCTTGCAGCATGATCTTGTATTTTATTACTCATTCTTTGTGTGAATATACAGAGCGGTTACTCATTTTGTAGCACAATTACACCATTTTCATGCCTTATTGTTATTAATCTTTGATGAGACTTGTGTTTAGTCCCTATATTACTGTGACAGATTAATATGGTATCAGAGCTCACGGCAAGACGAAGCTCAGATCTCTCAAAAACAAGGTTTTTGACAGATCTTGCATGAAAATTGAGCAAAAGCTCAAAATTCCAGCACTGCACCAGAAGCCAAGGCTTACCACTTAATACCCCAAGTAAAGGAATTGTTGATCAAGCTTTCTTAATCAACTATGCTGGGTGTGATGAAAGCCTAAAATATGTAGGCTGTCTGACCTTACGGTACCCCTTTTGTTGTGATTTGCAGGTTTTAACAGGTACAACTTCGAATGGACTCATCAGTCCCTCTTCTCACCCCATTCACAAGTTATTCAGAATGGAAGTTGAAGATGATTGCATCTCTGAAGAGACAAGGTATCTATGAGGTGTCTATTGGACTTGGCAAAGAGTCTTATGAGAATGATAATTATTGGCTAAATGATGGTGATAGAGCTTTTGGAGCAATATGTCTGGCCCTTTCTCCTAGCTTGCGCTACCTTATTGGTTTTGCTGAATACCCAAAGGATCTCTGGACAAAATTGGACAGAACCTTTGGAAAGCACAATGAGGATCATAATAGAAATTTGGAGATCATATCCAACACCACAAAATTTATTTACTCAAAATTCTCGTCCTCTACTCTCTCTGATGAAGTTGTTCAAGATGAAGAAAAAGCAGAATCTTCTACATAATCAATTCGAATTGAAGAAATTCTCCATGCAGTGACTCTTTCTCTTGATGCTCTGGAAGTTCATGAGATCTCTGATATCTCATCTCCTCATATCTATGAAATAGAAGAATACATTTGAATCTCTGATATTGAAGAAAAATACTGCTGCATTTCCACGCAAACATTCACCGGTGATTTTCCTTTGAATTCTGTGCAAAATTTACCAGTAATTGCTTCCGAAAGTGAACAGAAATTTGATTTTTCTCCCTCTAATGTTGCTGCTGGTGTGAAAATATGTAAAAACTTGGATATTTTGGAAGAAATATCATATTATAAGAGTGACACATTTTCTCCCCATGATCTAGATCTTCCAGCAAAATCCTACAGGATTGCATGCACCAAAATTCAGAATTTTGAAGAAAAAGACAATTGTGCATCCATCGTCTCGATTGACCATACTTTTGGATCTGATATGAACCTTATTGGATCTGATATGATCTTATTTGGATCTGATCTGATATTTCTTGGTTCAATATTTCAGGTTCATAATCTTTTAGTACTGGTTGTAGTTGTTCTCATTAATTTTGTGAAGAAACAAGTATCGCAAGTCTCCTTCGAAACTACTGCTGGGGATTTGATTTCATTTCACAGTTTTGGATCTGTTGTGAACTTATTTAGATCTTATTTAATTTCTGATCTGATATTATTTGGTTCATATTTTAAAATCCAAAAGGTTTCATTCATGCTTGTAACTTCTCTCACCAATTCCGGTGTGAAAAATCAAGTAGCGCACTTTCTCTTCAAAACCACTGATGGGGATTTGGTGTTAGTTTCCTTTGATGAGGTTTCTGATATTTTATTTTGTGAATCATTAGATATTTCTGAATATATATCAGATTATGGATCTCGAGCATTCACTCTCCACAGTCCCAGGGCTTCTCTACCTTTGGTCACATCCTCATCTCCTTGCAGAACTAGTAAAGAGGAAGACATTCTGCATCCACTTGGACATTTGCTCCTAAGATTTGGGGCTGATTTTATCACTCATGGTTTGATGTTCAAGGCTGAAACATATCAGTTTCTTGAGTGTTCCACACATGGTTTGAATCCTCAAGAACATTTGCTCTCTCTTCAGATGATTTTAGCTGCTCTACGTGGGTCCAGTTTTCACCGTGCAGCTGTTTATATTTCTGATTCAATTGAGTGCATTGTTCTTATTCCAAAGTGGAATATTCCTCTAGACATATTCATTTATTTTGGATTCATAGGTTCACATGCACAATCTCAGGATGCTGCTACATAGAAGAACCAATTCTTAATTTACTGCTTAGTTTGAGGGGGGGTATTTTTCCCAGTGAGGTTTTTCTCGTTTCCTTGGTTATATTAAGCAGTTACTTTATTGTACAGGGTGACCCATGGCCTTTTTTTTCGGGACCCTAGAATTCTTATGCACTTTATGTTTTATAATCCTCATGAGTATAGCTTAAGGGGGGGGCTTGGAGACATTTACCACTTTACACACTCATTTTGGTCAATTTGGCCTAGTTAAACCACTATCCTAAGTATCATTGACTTAATTGACATTAAAGGAGCACTAGATGACATCAGCTAGATCACACCCACGCCTACCTTCAGTCAAGGAGGCTAACTTAGCCTTCTCCTCCATTCGGGGAGGCTAACTGGAACACTCCAGGGGTCATCTGAGTGTCATTAATGCACTTTATTGCTAACTGATGGTTACAATTAGTTAAACAGGGCAGTGAATGTGCCTTCCTTCATTAAATTGATTATTTAATGAACTGGATTCAACAGGGGCACCTCCAACCACTTCTGATGTTCAATTACACTTCATTTAACCTCATCGGGGTTCATTAGAGTCATTGAAGCGCTACCACTTGATGGTTGGCTTGCTGTGACATGTGTCTGATCTCTTTCAATTAAGACTCAGTCATTTATTGCACTCTGACTTTAGTTAGGGCTCAGTTGAGTCCATTAGGGTTTTTATCGGTGCTTAACTTGAGTGTTGACTATGGCTTACATTCAGTTAAGCTAGACTCACTCATTCAATTCGAATGACCTCCTTGGGAATTTGAATTTCTTTGACATTCATGCTTGCAGCATGATCTTGTAGTGTACTACTCATTCTTTGTGTGAATATACAGAGCAGCTACTCATTTTGTAGCACAATTACACCATTTTCATGTCGTATTGTTATTAATCTTTGATGATACTTTTGTTTAGTCCCTAGATTACTATGACAGATTAATACTTCTAGAGAAGCATAACATCACACTTCCATCCGACGCAAGGAAGGCTGACCATGGAGAAAATACTGAAGAGCATGAGGAAAGATTCCATGCATTAAAGGCTATTTGTTCAAAAACACATGCTTTCCTCATTGATTCTAGAGCTTCCAATCAGATGATTGCATCCAAACAATCATTTTCTTCATTACAGTCTACTAATGGTCCTAGAATTCACATGGGTGGTGACAGTCAAATTCAAACTAAAGGGAAGGGTTCTATCAAGTTTGAACATGGAAAGTTCAATGATGTACTTTATGTTCCCTCCTTAGCTGCAAATGTGTTATCTGTATACCAGATGACTCACATTGTCCCTCCAAAGAGAGTGATATTTGGTCCTGACTCAGTGGATATCACAGATATCTCTAGTGGGAACATCATAGCGAAGGGTGTTGTAAATCATGCCTTCAAGGCATATGAATTCTCACACTTCCTTCCATTTTCAGAACCAATGCACTCTCAACTACCACTTGAAAGG
Organism: Pseudotsuga menziesii; assembly: GCA_001517045.1. NCBI lineage: Eukaryota > Viridiplantae > Streptophyta > Pinopsida > Pinales > Pinaceae > Pseudotsuga > Pseudotsuga menziesii. The sequence continues at coordinate 821,438 of LPNX011226766.1, forward strand.
GGAGGTAAAAACATTATATCTACTCCTTTTGCAGTTTCCACTAGTATTTCAGAATCAGCAGTAGAAGACTCAATTGTATCAGTTTATGAGATTGAAGTTCAAGGTGATTCAAATCCAGACCCTACTCCCAATCTTAAGTCCAAATGGGAACAAAAGGTTATTGGGGTAGCTGGGAAGATTAATGGAAATCCATCTGACACAAAGAGGACAAGAAATCAGTTTCAGAAAGAGAACCTTATGCTATGTCATGCAAACTCACTTCCTTCAGAGAGATTAAACAAACTCCCTATGAGATGGTGACATGGAAAGGTCTGATTAGCTACACTACTCTCAGAAGAACAAAGTGGATCATGTCTCTCTTCCTTCAAAAAGAGACAAAGGTTACATTCCTCCTTCCTTCCATCATCATTTTGGGAGAATATGGAGAAGTCTACACACCAGGACCTAGGATACCTGTGCACATAAAAAAATGCATGCTACTTCACTACACCACAGAGATGAATATTGCAGCAACATTTTTTCAATTTTTTTTAACTTGAGTGCTGATTCTACTTGTTTAGTTTTGAGGGGGGGGAGGGGGGGGGGGCGGGGGGGGTTCCCATGTGGTTTTCCCCCATTTCATTGATTGTATTAAGAAGTTACCATTAGTTGTAATGGGTGACCTATGGTCTTAGTTAATTGGTCCCACAAATTTTCCAAGTTAGCATTCAAGGGGGGTGTTGGGATTATAATCCTCCCTTGTCCAAATTGGTCGATTATACCTAAAATAGGAGTCTTTTCAGTCATTATTCAGTCACTAGTTCCATTGGGTCCACATGGCCTAACTGGGCCACATGTACCAGTTACTAGAGTGTTGGGAACACTAGTTGAGGCTAACTTCCACTAATTGCCCTTGCATGCATCAGTTTACGCGCTTCCTAGACCAATCCCTACAATTCAGGATCCACTGGGAATGTTGGCACCAACCTCCTTCAGTTGATTTCAGTTGGTGACTAGTAAATCCTAGTTAGGAGTGAGTTACATTCAATTACATCTAGTTAGATTCAGTTAGTTCCAGTCATTGATTAACTTCATGTGGGAAGGCACATTTCCTCACCTATCACATTCAATTAGACTAGTTAACTGATTCTAACTGATTGAAGCACTGATTTAGACAACTGGAGCTAACTAGTTAAGCTTCGATAGTGACTTAGACACATCCTATTATCCATACAGTTAGATTGAGTCAATCAATTTGAATTTCCTCTCATGTATTCAAATTGACCGGTTATTAATACCAATGTATCACACTGTATTAATGATCCATTTTTTACTTTTGATTAATGAAAGCATATACATCTGCAAGCCATTTTTTGCACTGTTCCATATTATATTTTGAGGAAAATTGCTTGTGTAATCTACTTGTGAGTTTTTCCTTGGTTCACAGATTCCTGTGTGAGCTCAATTTTAATAATATATAACCCAAGGGAAACCAACAATCCCTACATAAGGAATTTTTTATGTGATTAATGTAGAACTTTCAAATTAAAAAATGGATTTTAAAGAAAAAAACATTTCATCACTCTTTAACTATAGGTTTCTCAAGTCTTAATCACATGAATATTCATATTTAAGGATTCTATGAAATATAATATAAAACAACATAAAAAGTGATTAATATTTCAATCCTTAATAAATCCAAACTTCTAGTAAATCCATGAGAAATGATTCCAAAGTGTTTCGATAAGTTTCATCCCTCCATGGAATCTTATCTTGCATAAACCATATTTTAAAAATATTTATTTACAAAATAAATACAACATTAAAAAAATCTGTATCTTCTTTAATTATAATGACATTAAATCACTCAACATAATTTCCCTCAACTTATGTTAAATCCACAAGACATATATACGGAAATTATATACCATGAATAACATAGATGGTTGAAAATAAAACCGACAAATTACACAAGTATTGGATCAAGTGAAAATTAAATGAAAACTTCATCACTATGAATAAGATGAAGTTGTGCATACAATATCATTATCACATGGATACTAAAATAAACTAGATCTCCAAAACCCTAGATAGTGAAAACCAAGAAAAAACCTAGATAAAGCAAGTATAATAAACAAGAATTAATCAATCAAGATAAAAGTCCTTTGAGGTAAAGACCCTTCCCCCCGAAAAAAAAAAAAGGTCTTGAGAATTGGTTTTTTGGGGGTAGTTTTGTTGGGTATATGATATATTCTTTGCATGTGCGTATGGAGGGGAGGTGTGGCTCCAAGGTTTTCTGGTTTTCCCGGTGAAGGGTTTCCATGGTAAATCTATGTGTTTATGTGTGAATGATGTGTTGTGATATCTATTTTGCTTAAAATAATCTGTATTCTTTGCTTCTTTGCACAGGTTTAAAACTTACAAGTTTTTAAACAACCTCCCCCAAAAATCCAAATCTCGTGACTTTTTTTTCAGGGTGGGCAGGAAGGGGGGGTAAAACGGCCTTGAAAAGGATTTTTAGGGGGGTTCTTTCAAACCCCCCACCCCCAAGAAAATTCATGACAATTGGACTTTTTTTGGCAGTTTTAAAACAACCGTCCCCAAAAGTACAATTCTCATGACTTTTAAGGAGATTTTTTTTAAACCGCCTTGAAAAGGACCTTTAGGGGGGTATTTCAAACACCCCTCGCCCCGAAAAAAAAATGTAATGTCAATTGGAATTTGTATGGTGGTTTTATAATAACTACACCAAAAGTCCAAATTCTCATGAATTTTAAGGGCATTTTTTTTAAACTGCCTTGAAAAGGACCTTTTGGGGGTCTTTCAAACTCCCCATCCAAAATTCATGATAATTAGACTTTCGAGGGCGGATTTATAACAACCTCCCAAAAGCACAAATTCACATCACTTTTTGGGGAGGATTTAAAACAACCGCCCCCAAAATCCCAATTATCGTGACTTTTGGGGGTGGTTTTAAAGAAACCACCCCCAAAAGTCCAATTATAATGACTTTTGGGGGAGGATTTCGAACAAACGCCCCCAAAATTCCATTTATCATGACTTTTGCAGAATATTTTTTAAAATACACCTTGAAAAGGACCTTTAGGGGGGTCTTTCCAACCTGCCCCCCCCCCCCCCCAAAAAAAAAAGGTACTTAGAATTGGACTTTTACGGAGGGGGCTTGAAAAAAAGCCCCCAAAATTCCAATTCTCATGACTTTTGGAGGGGGGGGCTTTAAGAAATTCCCCCAAATACCTAAAAACACTTTTGGGTGGGGTGGATTAGCAAAACCGCCACAAGCCAAAATTGCTCCTAAAATGGTGATTTGTTGTAGTGGTGATAGCACTTATCGATTGATCCTAATGGAACCTAAATAACTGTAGTGGTGTCAAAGTAACCCTAATGTCACCTAATGACTCTAACTAAATTCAACTGTCTTCAACAACATTTGAGATACCCTAATGGCATATGATTGAACCTAACGTCATACCTATGATTCATTATGATAATGTTGATGGCATTGATAATGAGTTGATATGTATAAGATGATATCAATCACAATTGGTGCATACATTGGTTTTGATGATGATATATGATGATTACTTTGGTGATAATGGCGATGTCTACAAGGGTGAAGATAATCACAATGGAAATGATGACATTGACAATGAGGATAATGACAATTACTAATTATTAAGACCCATCGACCTAGTTAAGCAAGGTAAATTCTAGTAACGTAGTAAGATGTCTTGTTCATCATCACAATGTTGATGGCATGAATGAATATCATGATGACATATGATGATGATGATTATGATGATGCACCGTACTATGTTGATGGTGATAACCATGATAATTTATATGTCAATGATGATGCATGATGATTGATCCTAATGGAACCTAAATTACTGTAATAGTGTAAGAGTGACCATAATGTCACCTAAATGACTCTAATGGAATTTGAGTGTCCCTAAAAAAAATTGAGAGACTCTAATGGCATCTACGTGACCCTAACAACATGACGATCATTCATTATGGAAACTTTGATGGCATTAAAGATGATTTGATAATTATAAAATGATATCAATTACAATTTATTCATACACTCCCACTTAGAGTCCAAATATATTTTACAAACTCATGTAATCAATTAGCTAGTTTGGTGCCTTTATCGTTATCACAGTGATGCTTATGACGATGGTTGTCAATACATTGACTATGATGAAAATATATGATGATGACTATGGTGATATTAATGTTGATGTCTAGGATTATGACAATGATAATGATGACAATGAGGATCATGACAATTAATAATTATTAATACCCATTGACCTAGTTAGGTGATGAATAATGCCTTTTACAAAATTCTTATAAGGTAGTAGGATGCCTTGTTCATCATCACGATGTTGATGACATGAATGACTATCATGATGATATACTATTATGACAATGATGATGATAATGATGATTTTTATGTATTGTATGATGTTGAACATGATAATTAAAACAATGTTAATGTTATTGATGAGATGATGCATGTGATAGAAATTATAGGTCCTCGTTGATCCTAATTGAACCTAAATGGTCGTGATAGTGTCTAAATGACCCTAATGTCACCCAAATGACTCTAATGGAATTTGAGTGTCACTAACAACATTTGAGTGACCCTAATGGTATTTGAGTGACCGTAACAATATTTTTATTCCATTAGGATCACTTTGATGCCATTAGGGTCACTTTGATTCAATTAGGGTCACTCTACTCAAGTTGTTTGATGAAAATATGATTATCTCTTCAATCCACATGATCATCACTAAAAGAGAAACCTAAAAATATTTGATTTCAAGTTAGTGATGATGTCAATGTCAATATTGATGATTCATGTGATAAAATTCTAGACCTTGATGATACTGATGGAACATAAATGACCATAATGGTGTTTTAGTGACCCTATTGTCACCTAAATGAATCTAATGGAATTTGAGTGTCCCTAACAACATTTGAAAGACCCTAATGGAATTCGATTGACCCTAAAATCATGAAAATATTCATGGAGTTGATAATGATTTGATATTAATAAGTTGATATCAATAACAATTTATGCCTACATTGACTGTGATGGTGACATTTGATGATATCAATTATTATGAATATGGTGATAATTTTATGTTTGCAATGATGAAGATGATGACAACGGGGATGATGAAAATGATGATTAGGATTGTGAAAATTACTAATTCTTGAGACCCATTAACCTAGCTAGGCGAGGGAAAACATCCTTTACAAAATTATTGTGATGTAGTAGGATATCGTTTAGTTATCATCACAATGTTGATGAAATGAATGAATGCCATGATGATATATGATGATGAAAATTATGATGACATATGTTATTCCTTCCTTACTTCTGTCATATACCCTTTAACTTCATGTGACCTGACTCTTTTCCATCCTTGGGAAAAATTCTAACTGAGTTATGCCTAGCTTTCCCTAGGCCCAACAGGCTCCCAACACTCACATGTGGCTTGTCCCAAACCATGCAAGACTATTCTTCCACCTCTTTACTTGTGCCAACATGAACTTGAAAATATTGCAATATTTTCATTATTTTCTTTGTCTCGTGACGCACATCTTCCTCTGCTTTCTACAAAAATTCCACAAGGTTGGAACCGAGGTATTCTGACGATATGATCCTTGCTGCGTCCACTTCTCGTTGTACTCTCTGATGTACAGGATGGAGAATTCATGTAACTCGTTTAGCTTTAGCTTGCAACTCTTCAACTTTATATTCATGTTGTTCTTGTTGCATGCACAACATCGTCACTTGTTGATGTAATTTCTTCATTTTTGTTGCCTTAGCCATTTTCTCTGCAAAGGTCAACTTTTTCATCATATTTTTCATTTGATTCACATTTGCTTCAACTGTGTGCAGCTCTTCTATGACTTTCTCTAGTTCTACGTCTTCTATAGTCTTCGCAACTTTTGTTGCTTCTTTTCTTCGTTCTTCTATCAGATAAAGTTATTGTTTCAGAGCGGTGGGACATATGAGCTGGAAAAGATCATCAACATCATCGATTCTCAAAGCTGAAGATGAGACCTGAGTGCATGCCTAGGTATATGTCCTTTGGATTCTTTCCTCTCATGGGAATACCAAGTTACTCAACTTCTTCTTCTTCCACAAATCAACTCGGTATCTAATCATCTTCTCTGTTTGACAAATGGTGAATTCTTCCATCTCATTGACTTCTTATACATCCTCGATGATGAAATCCACCACCTCATTGATGTTTCCCATGTCTCCAATGATGAAATATTCCATTTCATCGACATTTTCTACTTCTTTGATTGAATCTTCCATTTCATCTTCTTCTTTTAAACACCATCACAAACTATATTTTGATATTCTTGTAGAGATGATGGTGGCCTTATTCTTTGTTTTTCATTATCCAAACATTGGTTCAGGCCAACAAGCTCTAGCAATGGATATTGTGCACTCTAGCATATCGTTCCATGAGTTTATCCGGTAGTTTCGATGGAATTTCATTTGGAAATCGAATTCCAAGCTCTACTTCTCCATTATTCCTCAGCAGTGGTGAGAGAGATTTACTCTTGCGGGAACCGGAACACTTCTTCATTGGACAACCCGATAGGTATGTTCGTATCCTTAGCTCGAGGAGGACTGGAAATATCTCAGCTTCCAATCCCATCTCTACTTGTGGTGGAACATATCCGACAGCATTTTCCTCAACCATCATAGGTAACATGTCTTCAATCATACAGACTATGAGTGCAATGTCATTGAGACTCATAGTAACCATTATTTTGTAACAAGTTACTTCGGCCCTGGGTGTTTCATAGAGAAATTATGTATTACAGTGTATCAGACTAAGTTGAAATTGGAGGGAGAATGCAGGTAATACCTACTCATTTCATCTGTCAGACCTTCACACACATAACCATCGAGTGAAATAGTGGAAACACGATCCATCACATGGATCACCTTTCTGGATCATCATACAGAAGCTTCCATGTAGCCTGCCACTTTTTGCTATGGTATCATTGCAATCATGAAAGAATTGAATTAACAACACGTTACCAAAATGTCCCATAATTTTTAAATTAATTCCCTCCAAATGTCGTATTAAAAATTACTGACATCCAAATGTCATATCTACGTTGGTTGTATTTCTCATGACATCGTCGCACTTCTTGCGATATGTTTTCTTCCCTTCTCCATATCTCTTTTTCTTGCGACAGACTATGTGTCTTAGCCCTAAATTTATGGTATGTTCCAAACACTGAGTCTGTGATACTTCATCATTTTAGTGTAGCAGATTAGCATTCTCCTAACAATTTTTTTCCTCTTCCTTTTTCTCTTTTCCTTTTTTTCTCTCATTTTTTTATGCGACTAAGTCACAGTTATCAGGATATGGATTCAACCGAATTCCATTCACCAATACTTGGACCTTTGTTCCATATAAATTTTGTAATTCACTGCTCCCCCATCAGTGATCTTCGTAACGATATAGGGTCCTAACCAATGTGTTCTCAACTTTCCTGGATGATTGAAAACAAATTGTCATCTATAAGAACAAGTCCTCCAACCTAAAATTTCTTGCTCTTAATGTGTCAATCATGCCATGCTTTTTGCCTCTTTTTTTCAATATTTTGTGAAATCTTGCGAAAAAACTTTCTTCTTTTAGGTGCACAAGTTGTAACAATATTTCTTCGATTACATTGACATCTATCATCTATGTGATAGCAACAACACTTAATATCGGGACAATATAGTCCATAAGCATCAAAACTTCTTCTCCATACAACAACCGAAATGGAGTTTTTCCTGTCAATTTCTTACAAGTCATGCAATATGCCCATAATACCGCTCATATTTGCTGATCGCAATCATATCTTTGAATGTTGCAAACCTTTTTCAGTGCATTTTCCATAATTTTGTTAAAGGCTTCGACAACTCCATTTTCTTTAGGGTGATAAGGTGTTGTCCTTCTATGTTGAATCTAGAATTCCTATGTGAGTTCTGCAATCAACTGGTTGACAAAGTGCATACCTTGGTCACTTATTAAGATATTTGGGCATCCAAATCATGTCATGACATTCTCAAATAAAAACTTTGCAGAAGTACAATCCTTTATTGGTGTTTCTTTGGACCATCTGGTTAAGTAGTCAATTGCAGTAATAATATATTATGCACTAGTGTGCTTTCCTATCAGACTGATGGAGCCCACAAAATCAAAGGACCATTTATCAAATTCCTGCAAAATTATTTGAGGTACCAATGGAATTTCATCTCTTCCTGACAGCTTTCCCATCCTTTAATAGACACAGTTGCGACAATAATCCTGGGCATCTGCAAGCATGGTGGGCCACCATAATCCTACTTGCAAAATATTGTGCACCACATCTTTCCCTGCATAGTGGCCTCCTGCAACACCGGCATCTGCTTCATTTAATATCAACATTCACTCGTGCTCCAAAACGCAATGACAAAGAATCTCATCATGACCCATTTTGTACAATTTTCAAGTGATCAACTGGAAATATGTAGCTCATAAAACCAACTATTTCTTCTGTGCAAGGGTGAACTCAGCTGGCGTATAACCCATACTCAAAAATTGTATGATATATCTATAATGATCATCAAACATGGTTATCGCAAAAATCTTCACATCGGGGATATTATCATCCATGTTACTAGGCTCTTCACCACTTTCTATCCTTGAAATATGGTATGGTCCCAAATTCAATCGACTAGGTTTAACAATTATCTCGAAATCAAATTCCTGGAAGAGGAGAATCCACCAGCAGATATTCACCCCCAACACTAGCTTATTGACCAAGTATTTTAATGTAGAATGGTTAGTGTGCATATTAAAATGTCCACACAGCAAATAATGTATGAATTTCTGCAGCGCATATACCATCGCTAAGCCTTCTCTTTTCATCTTGGTATAATTTTTCTTTGAAGTTGATAACTTCCTACTAGTGAAGGAAATGGGTTGATCAATCGATGCTTCACAAGGATGTGTCAGTACCACACCATGTGCGACATATGATGCATCAACATGAACATAAAACTCATTTTTCCTATCTGTAAATACAAGTATTGGCACACTGATAGCCAACTTTTTTTTCAATGTGTCCAGAATTTCTTGGAAGCTCTCTATCCATTGAAACTTAGCATATTTTTTCAAAAAAAAATCCATCAAAGCAGACACGTTCGCATATCCTTTGATCAATTTTATGTAGTATCCAGTGTGTCCCAGTGTTGCTCTCAAATTTTTAACTATAGTAGGTTGTGGTAGATCAAGAATGATCACAATTTTAGTCGAGTCTACCAAAATTTCATTGCGACAAACCACATGGCCTGACGGGGATCCAAACGAGGCGCAAAAGATACATTTATTCAAATTGAGTGAAATTTGATACTGGCGACAGCATTCCAGCATCATTATAAGGATATCAATATGGTATTTTATGAGCCCAAATACTATCCAATCATCGGAATAGACTTCAAGAAATATGTATAAAATATTTAAAGGCAGCTACTACAATTTTGGAAAAATCGCAAGGGAATTCTTAAGTCCACAGGACATTATCGTATATTGGAAACATCCTCACCCTATCGCAAAGGTATTCTTATGTAAATATTCTTGTGCAATCCATATCTGATGGTAACAAAATAATCTATCAGTGAACGAATACATTTCCTATCCTCTGACACTCTCCAGTACTTCATCTATGAACGAATTCAGAAATAGGTCATGCAAACAAGCATCATTCAACTTTCTCAAGTCGACACAAATTATTACTTTGCATGTGATCTTCTGGTCCTATACCACTGTCGACCTAATCCATTATGATTCCTCGACAGGTTCTATAACACTTTCCTCTAGCATTTAGTCCAATTCATCCTTGAACTTTTCCTTGTATCATGGATTCAATATGTATGGTCATTGCTTGACCAGTTTTTCATCGGGTTGTAAAGGCATCTGCATCTCATAGAGATCTCCGACTATCTTCTTCATCTATAAGAATTTGGTAAAGAACAAATCTTGAAACTCATACACTAAGTTAGTGATCTTTCGTACAATCTCATCATCCCAATAATCTTCAATATTGGCGAACTTTGGATTTGCAGGTGAGCCAATATTAACTTTTTTATCTTGATAGGAATTAGGAATTGGTCACTAGAAATATCGAATCCTTGCACTACGTGCATACCTTCTGACTCGACTATGTTTCTCTCGACTAGGTCATCATCATCTGGTTCTCTCATCACATTGCAGCACTCCACCCAATGGTGGATGGAGTGTTGCATTGATGGAAACTTGTCACTACGACAGGGATTTCCTCAAATATCTTATCTTTCATTACTTGCAGTGGAGCATCAATTGTTGGGTGATCATCTACGAACTCGAATGTATGTGTGAAACTAGTAGCTATCTCTTCCCACTTGAGAATTCCTCATCGCAATTCAACATATGTATACCAATTCCTTGGTATCATATCTAGTGTATGTATGTAATGATGAACCCATTCTTGTCGCGGGTATTCTTTCTATGTCCTGCGACAATGCTCAATATTTTCAACAGGATTTGTCAATCCTGTATACTTGTAACCTATATAACTGATCTCTTCTCCAAATCATCTCCAACAATATTCTACATTGTGGCCACTCGGAGATATATTATTTATGTGTACCCTGCCATCTAGCAGGCGTAGCTTTCAACACAAAGTCCAAGGAAGACAATCGCTACGATTTTGTAACTTTTGCTTCAAATTCTGTTAGAAAATATGCAATCTTAGGAAAACCTTTAGATGTGGGTATCTTTCTTGCCTCATCTCCTACATGTTGCACAGATCTTGTATTTCTTGCACATATTCTCATGGAAACTTCATGCAGATGATTCATCCAATTTTCTAATGCTTCACCTGAATCAAATGTCCATGACCTAACACTCCTCCAACTTAGCTTTCCATCAACTATTGGGTTTATATAGTCATCTTTAGAATACATGACATTGCATATGTGATCCAGATAATCACCTTGTCCTTCATTGTTAACTGGCTCAACATATCTTTGTCCTTCCAGCGGATCAATTGGGGTGACCACCCTTATCTCTGAATATTCAAATGACAGGATTCTTCTCTTAAAATTGATGATGGTCTGATTATCTATCGCCCATTCAATCCCAAAAAGTGCATGATATGGGTTCGTATCATCGATAATGTCGATCACTTAAAAGTCTTTATATGTCCTCAGACCTTCTACCTCAACAGGTACTTGAGTCAGTTGACCAATCAGTAGAACCTTCGACTGATTTGCTAGCCTTAATTGAATGGGAGACCAATCCAGTTGTGACTTGTTTATGTTTTCCCATGTATTCCTTTTCAACATATTGACATCAGAGCCCAGATCCAGAATGATATAATCCATGTCATAGTCTCCTATCTGTGTTATCATTCGTAACTCTCGACTAGTTTTTAATATTTTCCCTATATGGTTAAATCTTCTTTTGGGTCACAACTCTTCTGGATTCTCTTCTATGAGTGTTGTCAGTTATGTGATAGCATCTTTATCATGGATTAGTGCTAAGAAACTTTTGAAAAATTATTTGAGCTTACTAACCTTTCTCAACAGTTGCTTCATGAGTATTTGATCGAACCTTTCGATCATCTCTCTTACTTGTCTAGATGTCGACGCTTGTTTTGTGTCGAAAAATTCTAGTTGGACGTCGAACAATACCTTCTTTTCTTTCTATACGTCGAAGGGTACTTTATTTTGTGTCATCGGTCGCACCTGTGGTCGTCCATGTTGTGCATCCTAGTTTTCTTCAGTCGCAGCACCTCCCCTTGTGAAAACAACAATGTTTTCTTCTCTTGGCTCGGTAGAATTCATATGGATGTTTTGCTTAGGTTTTGAATTGGGATTCTGCACGGGGTTGGTATTTCCCACAGTTCGAGCCTTCAACTTTGCAATCAATTGTGGACATTGTTCGACGGTATGATCAAATGCTTTACAATATGAACAGGTCTTTGCAAGACTTGCACAATCTCAAGCAAACTATCTTGGTTGTCCAGTTATAACATACAACTTGACCTCTTCCTCAACCAAATCCTACTCCTTATTGTTGTTTTCCTCGGCCCAAAAATTTTCCACCCCCCAAGGTTGAGGGTAGTGTTGGTAGCGGCGGATACAAATTTGGTTGATATTGTAGCTAAGGATATTGTGGTTGTTGGAATTGTGCTTGTTGATATTGAGCAGGTTGGTACTGATCTTGCACTCATTCAACTTGCATCTACTCGTTATTTTTCATTAGGTATGTATCCACCATCTTCTCTTGCAACAACTAAAATGATCTGCAATATTTCTCATCGTGTCCTACAGATTTACAAAATTTACAATACATACTAGTTGGTGTACTCACAATATTCTGGAAATACACACATTCTTCTGAACGATGGCGTCTAGTTTTTCATATTCTAAACCAAGGAATCCCTTGGGTGCTTATCAGGTTCAGCGCTCCTACTACGACATATTCCATGACTGTCGGCCAATTATCTTTATGGTGTCCTTGTTTTCTACATATTTTAAATAATATCTCTTATTGAACCTCTTTTCCTTTCTTGATGTCTTAGATTTGTACCGTAATATTATCCAATTGCGACTAAATCCGCATCATTCCTACACTGGTCTCTCCAATCGGTGAGGATTCTAGTTTCATGGCTATTTCCAGAACTTCTGTTTACGACACAATATTATGTTGCATCAATGGAATCTAGATGTGGGGTAACAGCGCAGCAATGAACCATCCCTTATGTTGTGTGTCTAACATATGGAATCTTAAATTGGTCATTAATGTCTTGAATCTCTATTCAAAGTCCGAGACAGACTCTGTAGGTAACTGGTTGATTTCTTTCATCTCTGTAATGCACTGTTACTCCGATTTTGGCTTTGTAAACTCATTTATGTAACGTCCCTGACCCCCGACCAGTGAAGACGACGCTACCATGGCGTTAACCATCCGGGATACCAGCCCCATGAACATGTGCATTCATAAAATTGTTGAAATGCTGAAATAAAATGCTTTGAACTAGACATGCATACATGATCATTTATCATACACAACGGAAACAAACATATGTTCATGCAAGCATTCAACATGTTCATCACATTCATTAAAAGAAAACATGATTGCAGAAGTAAAATAGACAATATTACTTATCTTATGAAGAACTCGTTCTGCAACCAGCTACGTCTCTGCAACGTTCCACCCAACCATAGGCTAGCATGCTCCTAAATCTCTCAGAAATGCAGCCACCCCTGAGTTGGGCATGATTCTCCAAGGAATAAGGGAACAATCAGGCTTACACATAGCCAAGGATACACAAAACACAACCAAGCCAACATAGTTGGGTTTATCAATCCATCAACAAGACAGCCAAGCCAACATGGTTAGGTTTATCAGGCCATCCAGGAGTTGGGAAAGGATAAATGCTAAGCTGGTAAGCCCATTACTGAGCTAGGAACACCTACACCAGAACTAGCCTGACTTCTAAGACACCCACACACATCCAACACAAGGAATCAGTCCCTTCTCTGCTACACAGTCCCTCAGGCCCTGCCTTCCCTTCCAGTGCTATTCAGGGGTTGTGGAGAAGAAATCCAGCCCTCTAGCTCTATCTATGTGGTTTCCAAACACACCAAGTTTATCAAGAAACCCAAGCCCCCATCCCTTCTCCCAACACAGTCTGAATACTAGCCATTGCACACATGCAATCAATCAGCTGTCACAGCTTAAACAGGGAAAACGACTCCTGAGTCATTCTTGGCCCTATCGTGGCCAAAATGACTCCCAAGTGAGTTACACAGTCCCAAAACATATCAGTCAACACAACTCACAACATGGGGAAACAACAGTCTGTCCTGGACAACAAAGTCACTGAAAAACTTACCCAAGCCACACTGGGGAAGAAATACCATCTCCCAGCCTATGCGTGAGAGAAACTTGCACCAGACCCCAAAATATAGAGGAAAAACATATGCACAAACCACAAATCAATAGGGAAAACTTACACACAGTCCCTGAGTGTAAAGTGGCTCTCCACAGGAAAATCATGGGTGATAGTGACCGAATGGCTCCTAGCTTGCTGCGTGAGTAACAACAACGCAGAACCCAGTGTGTGAGAGAGATCCACACCAAGTCCAAAATGCGGATTGAAACACCCTCAATTCCTCTATGTGGAAAAATGTGAATGACAGTGGAGATGGCTCGTCTCTCCTGGCTGTGTGGGACCAAAATAGGAAAGAAGTCTGTGCGTGGGTGTTACGGAGAGAAATTCCTATGGCTTGGGGTACCACAACAGACAGCTAGACTCCAGAAATCAATCTTTCCCAATATGCAATAGAAATTAAAACCATCTAACACTAAAGGATCAAGCCTCGTACCTTATTCCGGACGGTTGAAGTAGATCCCCGTTGAGCTTTCCAATCTTCAGCTTGAATTGTTATAGCACGTCCTCAACAACAAGTAAACAATACAAGCATACTATATTTCATGGTGTTAGATCTATTCTAGCATATATAATCAATAATGTATAAGCATTTGACATATTCCAATGGATGCAACATTCATTCAAATACACATTACTGGACAAGAAAAGATATTTCTATTAATATGAATCAGAGATTACAAGTGACAACCTCTGACGGCACGTCTGTGAACCAGAGAAACTGAATCCACCACTTGGGCCTCCACCACCTCAATCCTCCATCACTCCGATAGCAAGCACACTAACAAATGCAAGCTTGGGAAGAACACAACAGTGCTCCAAAGGGACAAAGGGATGCAGACTCAAGTATAGTTCTGGCAACAATGGACTATAGTTTCGGTACTCT
>LPNX011226779.1:5251-84561 GCA_001517045.1 Pseudotsuga menziesii
AGAAGATCCCCATAAAAGAGCAACGCCAAAATCCAAGACCAAGTGGGAAGATCCCCACAAAAGAGCAACGCCAAAATCCAAGACCAAGTGGGAAGATCCCCACAAACGAGCGACGCCAAAATCGGCCAAGACCAAGTGGGAAGAACCCCACAAAAGAGCAGCGCCAAAAAAAAACCCTTAGGAATTTCGCACTTCTTGTCCAAGAGATAAGTGCGAGACTCAGTGTGTGAGATAATGAACCTAGCCGTACATTTATTTATATGAAAAATGAACCTAGCCTTTCCATTTTAATGTGTGTGGGATAATGTCTTAAGCGTCGCTTTCCATTTTAAATAATTAACCAATTACGACAAATTATTAAATGATTGATAAGACATTATTAAATGAATGAGTAATTTAAGCGCCGTCGCTTAAGCGACGCTTAGGAGGATATCCGTCGCTTAAGCGACGCTTGCAAGCCTAGCCATCACTTAAGCGACGCTTATCAAGCCTAGTCGTCGCTTAAGCGACGCTGATCACCACCATTTCAAAAAAAAAAATTATCTTCCTGATTTTTGGCACTGTTAAAATAAAAAATCCACGCGCCGTCGAAAAAAACCGTCGGATTTTGGATCGAAATCTAGTAGTGATACTTACCTAGGTTCACTGGTCAGGGTGAGACAACTGCTGAAGAGCACTGGGATGCATTCCTTAGTTATGCAGACAACCAAAATATTGAAGCAAAAGATGTATGGATGATAATGTTTGTGCAGAGTTTGGATGGGGAGGTGAGGAATTGGTTTAGGCAACTACCAGCAAATTCAATCACTCTTATAGAGGAGTTACAGGATGTATTTATGAGGCAGTAGGGAGATACAAAAGATCATACTTATTACATTACCGAATTTGGAGCTTTAAGAAGAAAAAATGATGAAACTATAGCAGACTTTTCCAAACGATTTAACAAGATGTATGGTAGGATCCCAACTGAAATCAAACCTTCTGAAACCTCAGGTAAGCTGACTTATGCAAATGCCTTTGACCATGAATTCTCCTTGTATCTACGAGAAAGAAGGCCAGTCACTTTATTAAACATGCAGGAGGTTGCATTGGAAGTGGAATAAAATATTCTAGCTTCTAATAGGCTTAAAGAAAATCCAAACCATCAAATATATGACAAAAAAGGTAAGAAGGAGGTGATTCCAGCAGCCTCTACATCACAGTCAGCAGATATAAAAATAGATGAAATGGCTAATTTAGTCAAAATTTTAACAGCAATGTTAAATAAGTTGGAGTTAGAAAAGAATTCAAATAGGCTTGCACAAGAAAGAGAAGGAAACCCTAACAATCTTAATCAATTTAGGCGCCAGTTTGCACCTAGATTTATTCCTAGAGAAAGAAGAAACAATGAAATACTGAGGGAGAGAAGAGAAAATGAAGATCAGAGGGTTCCTCCTCCACTCCAAAACAGTGTTACAGATGAGGTTTAAGAGGGTGAAGATGGACAGTATGAAGATTCATATTAGGAGAAAAATTACTTTGAGGATTCATTATTAGAAGGGTTTTTAACTGAACATGATTATCAAAATTCTGAGTTTTTTGATGCAAATGTTAATCAAATAGAAAATGATTTAGCTCCTGATGTTTTAGCTGAAATATATCAGTTAGAACCTAAGAGGTCTATTAATTTAAGGTTCGGTCCTAAACAAGTTTCTCAAATTCCAAAAAAGGCGATAGCTCCTCCTCCTAAACAATTACCTAATTCAGCATAGGAAAAAAGACAAAATGAGGGTGATCCAGATAAGGTTGCTAAAATTGAAGAAGTGAATAAAAATGTGCAGAATTTCAATTTTGAAAATGAGTTATGTAAGATTAAAATTCTAGTACCTTTTATTGAGTTGATGAAGAATCGTTGCTACAGAAATCCAGTTCTAAAGATCATAGGTTCAACTGCTAGCCAAATACCTTCAGATACTGTAAATTTACAAGAAGAACATCCTAAAATATTTATTGGTTCTGCCCTATCTAATAATACTGAATGTGATTCAAATTCTTCTCCACCTTTTTATATAACATTGACCATTCATGATCAAATGATTCATAATTGTTTATTGGATTTTGGTGCTTCTCACAATTTGATGCCAGAAGTAGTCATTGGGTTTGAGTATCACAAAACCATATCATGACTTATATGCATTTGATTCAGAGCTATTAAATGTTTGGGAGTGATTAAGGATCTTGTGGTTAACTTGACTCAGTTACCCATGAAAAGTGTCATCATGGATGTGGTGGTGGATGATATTACTCCTAAGTTCGGAATGTTACTTTCAAGGTCTTGGGCTCAGAAGGTAGGTGGTACATTGTAGATGGATTTATTGTATGAAACTATTCCTATTTTTGGAGGAGAAAATATGAGATTGTATAGAGAGTTACAATATGCTTATATTGTCATAGATGATAAGAACCCAACAAATCACCCCATTTATGCTGTAGAGAAAGATTTGGGCTCTTGTATGCTATATTTCAATGATGAGGATACAAATGGAATGCTATGTGTGGAAAAGGATAATATTATAAGTTCTAACATTGATACTGAATATCAGCCATGTATTGAAGAAAAACACGAACCTTCAGCATCATCATTTGAAATTTCCCAGAATGCTCCTCGTTATGATGAAGAGATTGGGGTTCCAGGACAAGAATTCTGTGATGAATTATATTCTATTCCTTTTTGTTTTGATACTAAAATCGATGAAATCTAGGATGTTGATATTTTTAACGTTATATCAGAAGTTTCTTATATTCATGGTTATGATAAATTCGTTGTTCAAAACCATTATGAAGATTCTTTAATTTTTTATAAATATGATGATGAAATTGAAAAGAAAGACCCAGAAATGTGTGATGTGTGTGATATGGCACAATTTGATCCGCATATTATGGACTGCATTCAGTCCATTATCCTTGAACAATCGGAGCTGATGTATGATAGTTATCCATTTGCAGACAATGTGGAAAGGGAGGTTTAGCTTGTTGAAATTATTGATGATACTCTCAAGAAATTTTAGAGCAAATTCAGGCTAATCTTGATGTCTTTTGTCGCCAATGTCTGGTTGATATTGATGGAACAAAACATTCTTATGGAAAGAATATCTTTTTCATAGAACAGGAAGATGTAAATTTTGGCAATTTTTAAGAACCAGTGGTAGATTATTTAAAGTAAACACTAAATTATAAATATTTTATCTTAGAGACACCATTTTGATGAAAGTGAGTACAAGTTGCTATATCTTTTCTCTTCATTTTTTTCAATATTTATGATTATACATATATTTGGAGTTGGAAGCAAGTTTTGGTTGGTTGATGGAATGTTTTCCTGGTTACATTAGAAATGGGATTGCAATTTGAACAAGTAAAGTTTAACGGTGTGACATAGGTTGAATAAAGAATCCATAGCCCAATGGAAGTTTTGCAGAATAACAAACAATTTCAGTTGAGATGGCAGAAGGCACTAATCTACAAGTTCTTGAAACCTCACAAGGAGGCTTTCATCCCATAGCAAGAGCCAGATGTTATGACTAAATATTGTTTCTAGTCTATGTATGTTGTTTTTAAAGATTCATTTATTATTTACTTTTCATTTTTGGGTTTGTTTTAATTTTTATTATGTTTAATGCATTTTTTTTTGCTTTTATACATTATACTTGTTTGAATTTATTTTATTTTTTATTTTTTATTTTGGCTTATTAGGTGTCATATATCTCTATTAAAGTCTAAAAATCTTATATTATATTTTATTCCAAGATACATATCTAAAATCTAACTCTCAATTTGAGCATGTCTGTAAAATATTGCATAAAAATATTCTTGTTGCGCAAAATGCAAGGTTAATGTAATGAGGCGCTACAGGAATCACGGATCATTGAAAATTGTGGCAAATAATCATGACTGTTTGCATTCAAAAATAGTGGAAGCCTTTAGACACATGTGAGGACATAATGATGCATGTTCAGAACCCAACCATGATCATGACAAGTGTATGAGAGTGTGCAAAGATTATTGAGAAGATCGTGGTCTCCACTATCACGATTTCATTTGGCAAAAATCATTGAAGGTCGTGGTATTAACTATTACAATTTTGTTTTGGGTATGATTTTATTGTTCCAGAGATCGAGTTTTTGAAATATTTGAAGTTTTCAAAGGATATTCACAGGACAAATTACAGAGGAAATATACAAGTTAGGTTTCAACGTAGAGATGAAGAAAAGTGGGAAAACTAATAGATTTGAACCTACAAATACTAGTTGGGCCAATGATTTTCTTGAATGTGTAGCATTATTTAAAAGGGCAGGATGGTTTATTTTCTTTGAGAAGATCACTAGTTTCAATCTTGAAGAAGACAGTAGCAAAACAAGTCCTAAAAATAAAAAGAGATGCATAGTTATGCTATGTTTTTTCCTGTTTTGGTCATTGCAATTGAGCATTGATCACGAGCTGATGGAGATTAATTTTAGTAAAAAAAAGAGGTTTTTGTTCAGAAGAGATCCATTCACAAAATAATCTCTCAAATTTTCAACAACTATCAAGTTTTGAAATATTCGATTTAATCTTTACAGCCTATTTTTCACGGTTTAAAAATATTTAATATTTTTCTGTTTTAGTCTTCATCTTGCAGGGAATATTACAATCGATTGGAGAATAATTTTTAAAAACCAAGAGAGGTTTTTGTCCATAACGGAAGCATTCAAAGAAACCTCTCTCAATTTTTTCACAGGTATCCTATATCGAGAGATATGGGGGCTTATTTGAGACCCATGTTTCAGAAATTCACCAAATTTCCAAGGAATCCGATTTCGCTATGTTTAGCCAATTAGTTTTTAATATTTGAAAGTTGGTTAATGTAACTACCGAGAATTTTTTAATTTGCCCTAAAAAATTGAATATAGAACTACATCTTTGTAATTATAAAAGGTGGACAAGCGTATAGTGCAGAGGTCAGAATTTTGTGTAAGAGGAGGATTTAGAGCTACTGTATGTCAAGCTAAGACTCAAAAATATCATGTAACTTTGAATATTGATTATGATATATACATACTTATAAGCCATTGTTATATTTTATGCTAGTTTTATTTCTAGTTAGTTTGATCACTCAATGTATAATTTCATTTCATGTTTAATGTTTTTATTCATGAAATGCTTGTATGTTTTGGATGAGATCAGTGCTATCTTTATACTATTTATGGTTTATTTTTCATGTGTAAGCATCTTAGTCCTTCATTGTTCATGATTTAGTACTTGTTTTATCATGTCAAGTATATACCTTCTTGTTGATTAATCTTCAAACCAAAATCATTAAAAACCAATTTCATTTTGTTTTATTTTTGAGATTGTGTTAGCTTGTTCTTGTGGTAGTCTAGGAACAATTTCTAGTACAAACATATCCAAAGTATGAGCTGCATACAATTGGAAACCTTTCCTACAAAACTTCTTCAACTGAATTGTTGAAATCTCCCTCACAAAAATCACCTTTGGAATGCCTCTTACAACTCTTGGGTTTCCTTCTTCATCCATGCATTCAAAAGTATTATGGTGACAGTCAAGCATTACCCTATGAGATTCTAACCAATCCATTAGAATGAGAACATCGTAGGAACCAAGTGGTAGAACATTCAGATCTACACAAGTGACCAATCCATTCATCACCAATGGACATTTCTCTACCACTTCACTAACCTTTATCTTAGTTCGAGTGGCTAGCTGAACTAACCAAGATTTGCTATGCTTTACTTTCTTAATAGCACTAATCTCCACTACTCTAGGAGTAATGTAACTGTGAGTAGAACTAGGGTTAATCAAAATAGAAATATATTGCTCAGCAATCTTAGCTACAACTTCAACCACAGTTGACTGGTGATTTTCCTCGTGGTTCTCTAGTGCTACATAAATCCTAGGGATGGCTCTTGCTACCTGACCTATTGTTTCTGCCTCTTGAATGTTGTAAGATGGCCTTGCATTACCATTCTCAAGTGGACAATTCTAGCGCATGTGGGGTCCTCCACATCTTCAACATTGGAGTGGTTCTCTGGGATTTTCTCCCACCACTCTAGCTAGCTGCTTCTCAACTTGGGATGGATGCTTCTGTTGATTCCCGAAGTTAAAAGGTCTAAAACCTTTCTTCCTTTGCTCAGAATTCTCATTATTCTTTCCCTTCCATGTCTTATGATAATTAGGTTTTCCTTTTCTTTGCTCATAGCAATACTTAGCTGTCCTTATCACTTCTTCCATAGTTCTAGGTTCATAAAACTCAATTTTTTCTTTATAAGACTGAGGAATTCCACTCAAGAAATGTTGGATTTTCACCCTTTCATATTTGATGTGCCTAACATACCTTAAAAGTTATTGGAACTTGTTTTCATACTTTTCCATGGTCTACTGTCCCAATCTTAGCTCATGGAATTAGTTTATCTTATCATCATAGTATCTATCAGAGAGGTACTTCTGCCTGAAATAATTCTGGAACCATTTCCACACAATCTTCCTTTCATTAATCTTTTTCACTTTTCTGAACTGCTCCCACCATATGGATGTTCTTCCATTCAAATTGAATATGGATACTCTTTCTTCATATTTCTTGAATAGTCTTGGACTTGGAAATATTTCCTCATCCTAAGAAGCCAAGCTTCATCTTCTTGACTTCTCTTTATGTCACCATTGAAGGTATGGGGCCTTTCCTTCTTAAACTCATCACGAGAATGGTTCTGGTAATGCTCCTTCCTCTCATTCCTGTAAGAAGAAGAACTTGAACCACTAGTGGACCCTTCAGAGTTAGATGACCCACTAGGATATCTCTTTCTTCTTCTAGCATTTCTCTTACTTCCTTTTGGTCTTATTATCTAGACCTTGGAGTTAATCCACCTCTGAATGTATATCAAACTTTGTAGCTTTGCTACATTTAGCTAATTTCGCTCCTCCTGAGCCTTAACCAATCTTTCATTATCTTCCCTGTAACTTTGCATCTCCACCCCTAGGCTTCTCATGGTTCCTATAAAATCTAGGGGAGTATCTTGAAACCTCCTCCTGTTATACTCTATCTCAACATTTTGGCTCAAACATTTTCCACCATAGCATCTTCCCCGTGCTCATAGGGATCCTGTGCATCATTCATGCCGTAGGTTCTCATGGCTAATCCAAAAACCCACTTTTCCAATATGCACTATGGCTCTGCAAAATGTGTTATCAAACACCATTTGTTAGCTGCAAAGTAATTCAAAAGTAAAAACCATTTACTTACTGTCACCTAGCCTGCCTAGGCCCAATGTTGTAACCAACAACTCTATTAACTATTCAACTTGGCCCCTTTTTGTCCCAACACTGCAACCCACGGCTCTATTAAACCACAATATGGGTGTTCTTTTCTCTTTTGACTACTCGTTCTGTCCCATATAGGCCCAATGCTGCAACCAACAGCTCTGATACCACTCTGTCATGTATGCATACCCTAATTATCATGCGGGATTAAGAATTTCTTAAAGAACCTTTGTTCTTCATTGAAACACCAGGCATGGCTGTGAAAAACACTCTTCGACATTCATGCTCTGATACCACACTATCGCGTCCCCTCCTATTCACCGGAGAAAGAGAGCGCAGCCAAAATCGACGGTCACATCCTATTCTGCATTTGGGAATAGATCAACGGCTGAGAATCAACTCGCAAGAGTCAACGATGTAGAAATCCTGAGCTTGAAAAATTAGGAAAATGGAATAGACCATTGTAGAAAGGAAAGTTGCGAAGATAGAGACCTGCAAAGCCGCATCCCGCATCCTGCATCCTGCAAGTTGCAGAAAGGAGTGTTATGGAAAAAACCATGGAAATTCAAATTCGCCAAAGGAAATTTCCGCGTCTCGCATCCTGCATCCCGTAAGTTGTGGAATGAAGAATTGCGGAAAGAGATCTGTGGAAAATAGAATTGGCAGAAAGTCATTTCCTACATTCTGCATCCCGCTTGC
The DNA here is from genome assembly GCA_001517045.1 of Pseudotsuga menziesii. Taxonomy (NCBI): domain Eukaryota; kingdom Viridiplantae; phylum Streptophyta; class Pinopsida; order Pinales; family Pinaceae; genus Pseudotsuga; species Pseudotsuga menziesii. Next base: position 13,238 of record LPNX011226779.1, read on the forward strand.
AGAATACACCATTACGGAAGGAGTTTTATGTCTAGAAATTTGAATTGCTAATTGAAGTCTTGGACATATTTGGTCCTCCAGGCCATCACCAATCTAGCAATCTAAGTATTGTAACTTAATTTAAAAATGCATTGAAAGAACATACACCAATGTCTACAATTGCATTTATACGTCAGAAGCAATTCATCAATTCAACACATTAAACATGTTCATCATATTTCTTTAAGCAATGAAAAATGCAGAGAAATACAATGCAGAGAATTAACATAGACAATAAACTTATTTTGGAAATAAGTTTGTTCAGCAACCAGCTATGTCGTTGCAACGTTCAACCCAACCATAGGACAATGCTCTCATCAATCTCTCCACAGCACTGCCACCCATGAGCTGGGCATGATTTCCCCAAGAAACAAGGAACACTAGAAGGCTCACACATAGTCGAGGATAAAACAAAACTTGGTGAAGCCAACATAGTTGGGTTTATCAGGCTACAAGGAAAACAAGCAATACATATGGGTTTCACAAGCCATCTCACTAGTGGGTTTCACAGGATACTCAGCCAATCCAGCTAATAGTTGGGTTTCACATACTGTTCACATTCAGGCCAACATTCACATCAAGGACTAGCCAAGCCAACAAATGGATTTATCAGGCTACACAACCAAGCTGTTTCATTGCTGGGTTTATCAGGCTACTCATCTAAGCCAACATTCATAGTTGTTTTTATCAGAATGTCCATCCAGGGATTACACAAGGAAAAACACAACAAGACACAACCAATCCAATAGATGGGTTTATCAGGCTACTAGCCAAGCCATCTCATTGTTGGGTTTATAAGGATTCTAAGGAAATGGGAATGAAGAAATGCTAAGATAGTGAGATCATCCACAAAGCAAAGGACACCTTCACAAGAACTATCTAGCTTGGCATCCACATTACCTACACACACAACACAAGGAAGTGTCCCCTTCTCTGCTCCACAGTCCCTCTAGCTACACCTTTCTTTCCAGTGCTCTTTAGGATGTGCATAGCAGGTTCACCAGCCACTCTTATCTTATTATGAGGTTCCAAACTAGGTTTTTCAAGAACATTCTATGTCTCTCCCACTCCTAAGTCTTGTATATAGTTCAGACCCAAACCAGGGTGCAAAACACAACAACACAGGCTTCACTCTGATACACAAGTGACAGGGTCTCATAACACTCTACAATTCAGGATAACACTGCAACATAACAAGTAGGGTCTCGGCAAAGGAAAATACTTGCAGAAATGTGTAGAAACACCTATTAGCTCTCACTGCGTCTATCTGATCAGGGGGAATGACCAACGTGTCGGTGAATCCTTGTGAATGAAAAACCTTCCCGTGAATCAAGGATGGATCATCCCAAGCGTCCTACAGCTCTCCCAAAACATGAGGGAAGATGAAACGTTAATGCATGAGGGAATGGGTGTATGTTTCCTGGGTTTTTTCATTCCCATGAAGTCAAAACAGGTTCTTAAAGAATGGGTACTTTGCCAAATTCGAATTTTTTCCCATACTCTTCCCTTCCTTGCAATAACTACCTCAACTAAATTATGGTAGATATAAATGGTTGGGGAAAAAGACAAGAAAATGGGTAGTTGATAGTTTTGGTGGGTTTTACCCAATGGCTTAAGGTTAAAAATCCCCCCTCCTCCCTATCCTTAGGAAATCATGCCCCCATCTCATTATTTGTTGCATTGACATAGTTGGTTGTGGGTGTTTAATTAAATCACATATTTACATGATGTTTACAAACATGCTGGACTTAGCACATGAACCGTAGTCATCAACCATGATCACCTATATGACAAACATTAATCAATGGAAGGTCCGTGTCCTTGAGCTCCTTGCCCTGATTCGATATGATATTTACATCATATACATTTAATGTGAATGGGGTCAAAATCGGGGTGTTACAATAATGGTAGAACTTGAATGATACATTGCATGATACTATTTTACAGAAGGGTTCACTACGCAAGAAATTCATGTATATAATAAAAAAATTAGATCTATACTACAGACTTTGTATATTGCTTATATGCATATTATACTTTTACAATCTTCCCCATAGTCCTTCGATAATTTCTTATACGCCCATTAATTTTTTTTAAGATCTCTTTTAGATTGGTTAAATCAACAGCTACCAACCGGATAGTTTCCTTGGCAAGTTTCCATGATAACTTCGAAAATGTACATTTATTGATTTGTAAGGAAGAATTGTATACTAACGACATATCTACAAAACCATTTCCCAGATGTGTGATTTCTTTTAGAAGCAAGATCTGGCTAACCAAGTTTCATTAAAATCTACACCGCAGATTTGCATTAAGCATCCATACTATAGACATTCAAGAATGGAAACATATAAAGAATCACATCTATGATCCACATTGCCAATTTTTTTCTTTGTTTTTTTCCTTGTAGATATCATATAATCATTGAAACAATTTCCTATTTCTATGCAATGAACAACCATTAACTTCTTCCTTTTAAGAAAAATGACAAGCACCTGACCCTAGTGTTCGAACCTCGCTCTGATACCATGTGTAAAGAGCCTCCACGAGGTCCTAACAAATCAACTAACAATCAACTAACATGCATAAATCTAGATCTAATAAAGGAGTTTAAGAAGATTTATTTTCTTAAGATGTGCAACATTAAGATATTCAAAATACTTTAAATACCTGTAAATCGCTAGTCATTGTCATTTGAGGACGAGGCCGAAGGTTTTTTTGTCTTTGCTCTACTACTGTTGTTTTCATTGGATTTCCAATCATGTCGGATCCACTGGTTTCTCTCCTACCTAACCCTGAAGGGTAGTCTCCTTCCCCTGGGACCCCGCAGCTTGACGGGGCTAACAATACGTTGCTAGCAATGAAAGTAAAACGCAAGACTGCCACTGGGAGGCTCCCAACCTCACTCACATCATACTGAACCACACTCTTCCACAATCGCCTCATAGCCACCCAAAGGGTTCAAGCTCTCCACTATGGCAGGACCGACGAAGAAGAATATGATACCTCGTTATTCCATTTGTTTATCTTTTATTAACCATTTCGTTAATTCCCTTGCATCCCACGGATAAATTTAAGTTAACCCTTTAGTTACTTTAATTAATTAATTAATTCATTTTTATTTACCAACCCACTTATTAGTTTTCTTTAGTTCTCTGATTCCTTTCCGATAAGTTAGGGTTTCACTTTAGTTCAAGTTCCTTAATTTACTCCTTTAACTGATTTCTTAATTTAGCTTGATTTCAACTTATTTATCTTTATTTATTATTTATTTATCATTTTTAATTTAATTAAGTAATTAATTTATTATTATTATTATTATTATTTTATTATTTACGATCAATTTATTATTTCCCTTCATTAAAATATATGTTGTTTACTGCCGCATTCTCGTTGCGACCAGAATTATCAAGCTGTTATGCTTCCTGCATGCCCTTCTGATAATTCCCACAAGTGAGGAGTTGGTTATGATGACTGAGCCAATGTTACCTCAGTTTTCCTACCCGAGGAAGAGCCAGGTGGTTCTTGGGGAATAAGGATGAATCCCTATTTCACACCCCCCATTAATAATCTTCGTGAGTGACCAAATCGAGGCCTACCCTCACGGCACACACATCTGACGAATTAGAGTTTTCCTCGCTCTATTCAAAGTTCAGTGTGTCATCAAATTTGCTAGCCTTACATGCATAATTTTTGAGCCCCTTCTCCTGATGTGGATCAATTAGCAATCGTAATAACATCAGCTGCACATAAAACAACATGTGCATCAAATATCATAAATAATATTTAAGCTATAATAAAACCATCAATCGACCTCAACTGTCGAGGTTTCCCGACTCATCCAGATTCCATGCATGCGAGTGCATCAAACATAACATAAATCAATCATGTTATATACAAGACTGATATCACCTTCCATAGTTATCGACTAATAGGGTCTTTTTCATCTCGATGATTTCTTGCATTGCATGTACATTCCTTTCCTATCACACTCGACGGACCATCAGAGTACATTCTCTATAACTTTTGCCAAAACATTATACAACTTTATTCATTGTTAGTAAATTCACATGATTTTTCATTCATAATTACAATCATAATATAACAACATACATAATTCGACCAAATGTCGACATTATTCTCCTAATCATATTTTACTCCTCAATATGCTAGATAATCCTTCTTAGGTCATATCTGATCAATAATTCCTTGCTTCACACAAGTCTAGGTCATCCTAAACCAGATTCCATAAAAAATATGTTCATACAAAGTTATTTTAGATTCTAAAATCATAAGTAGTTGGGTCATTCATCATAGAACGACCTCAAATATTTGTCATAATAATATCAAAAGTCAAGGTAGAAACATGGTGTTACATACACCCCCACTTTAGGAAACTTCATCCTGAAGTTCTAGAATAACTACGGATACTTTTTATATATTTCCAAAGCATCTTATTTGGTCGCAGTATTAGGACTATATCAATCCTTGATATTAGATTCTCATACATTAATACTACCACGCCAATTTACCCAGAGACACTAACCATTATAGTTTAGTATCCACTTGTCACATCTAATTATTTTATAGAATGCTTTTATTCAATTACTTTTCCTATCTCCAAGTGGGCATCACAATTCGCTTCCATGCAATGTTCTATGGTCTAGAATTAGGCATATTGATAATTTATTGATAGTTGAAGTGCTCTTGATTGATCATTCTGGCACCCTCATTGATGACACATCAGCCTTGGTGCACTCTCCCTGTTGTTCATATATTCTACCTTATAAAACAAGGTCTAGGGGTCACAAATGTACAAATGTTTAACATGCAGATATACAATAACACATATACATTTATTAAGGAAATATGATAGAAAGGATGTGCACCTTATGATCAAAGGTTGATCCTAGATTTAAACCTTTCTCCAAATGCTCCAAAATCTCCAAGGTCTTCAACACCTATAAAAGAGATTGGTTCCTTGCCATAGAGATCTTATTTTTTATATAAATATGAATGAAACATTAAAATTGCATATAAAGGTAAATGAAAATGTATTACATAAATCATAACACATAAGAACATCAATACACAAAGTGTGGAAGAAAATCACTCTTTATTTATAAGCAACAGGGATTGATACAACCTTTGTCTAAGACAAGCCTCCTCTGCTGACTAGGAACTAAGTTCTCCTTCTCCAATATTCAAGGTATTCCTCCAACATAACCTTTCTCTTCTTACTTTCTTCTCCTAACTTCTACCCCTCCCCTATATTTATACTTGGTGATTAGGGGGAGTTACGAAGGTTAGGATGGTTACGGAGGTTGGGGATGTTATGATTTCGAAATCAACTGTCCTTGACTAATCATGTTTTTATTTTTAAATTTTTTTCTTAATGTAATCGTAGGTGCATATACTATAACCTCGTGAATGGACCATGACTCCTATGAAGGAAACCCGTGATTACACCCTTTTATCATCTAACTACGGGTTGCATAAGGTGCTACCCATGAATGAATCATGACTTGCAATAAGGATAGTCGTGAATGTAAGACAAAATCATATAAAAACATGGGAAAGGATGTATGAAGTAATGTACATTAAGTCACATATTCATATATAGTTTTCAAGCAACTTTAATCCATCTGTCCTTTTATGTACCGATGTGCTCAGTGTCAGTACTCACAAGAAGAAGTGTTGTTTCACCATATAGTAGATTCCCTCTAATGTATGAGGTCAGATGGAAGCGATGGCCGAAATACAGTAGACATATTTTATCTTCAAGAAACTCAGTTATCAAGGTCGCAGAGGTACCTGAAATAGACATATCAAAATCATGTACAAAATCATTACCGAGGATGACATGTTCAATAAAGTGGAACACTAGCTCCTTTACAGTATCTGATTACATCATATTGTACGGGAAACAGGGCCACACATGTTTTACAATGGTGGATTAAAGGCACAATAGTACAATGATGAGTCTTCAACAACTAGAAATAGTGTCACAGAGCATAGCACAATCTTGTGCAACCTAGGTTATAGATGCTATAACCTAAGGTCTTCATCCAAATCCATAGAAACTAGTATGCATCCTACCATACAAATATATGAGTTGAAGTTGAACATGGAATGAATCCTTTAGAGTGTCAGCAAATGAGTGATGCTAACAACTGATGCAAAGGAGTCCACGAACATGAGTAGTGAATCCTAAGGTACCATCTTTGGAACACTAGTTCTTCTTCTTCAGGAGGTATTGATTGAAAGCTGTAGTGTGAGGAGGAAGGAAATGATTCCTTCAACACATCACAAGAATAACTAGAAGACTGAATGAGGAAAGGTGGACACAATGTAATACTAGGAATGAAAATGATGGGAATCAAGATGACCAGACAAAGGCAAAGATCCTTAAATAGAGAGCACACCAAAAATATGACCCAAGGCATGTTTAGACTTTCAGATGTCACAACTAGACTTATTTTTCATGTAGGAGACATGAAAATATTCCCCATGTATAAAGGACAAGCGAAGGAGTAATGACTCGAAGTGATAGCTGAACTGAGAAATGAAAAACTAAGACATGAGTATCGAGAGGTTCAAAAAGTTCTTTGTTCAAGGATGACATGCTACCAACATACTTATAACCCAAAGAGTGAAATTATTCCCTTTCTTTCTTGTTAAGTTTTAACGAGTCCAAGAAATTCAACTCTAGTCTTTCTTCATTTTTTACAAGCTTGAAGAGGAGAGAATAATGCTTGATAGGTAACTGATCCGTGGATTTTACAAGATCGAATTAGTAAGCTCTTGTCGGTGCTTCTTCATAAATTTAGTCTCCTGAGTCGAAAAAGTGTAAAATAATCGAAAGGAGAACTCCTTGATATTCTAAAGAACTGATGTGTACCTTTTTCAAAAGAAATCACATAACCTTAGTTTAACGAGTGTGAAGGAAGGCAATATCACTTGGAAAGTTCCATTTATTTACGATAATGGTACTGACAACAATAAACGCGATGTTTTGTTCTAGGTTTTAGCGAGCATGATAAAGACAAAAAGAACGCTCAAAATCGTTTTCATGTTTAGGTATAGAGCACGAAAAAGAGAAAATTAAGCTCGAACAGGTCCCTTTTCTGTAAGTTTAGACCTCCAAGTCTGGAAAAGAGATAAAACTATGCATGAAGATGCTCTTCTAGATTCTGAATAAAATAGGGTATTCATTTTTCGTAAGTAATCGACATGGTCCAAAAAGGGTTAAAATATCACCGATGTGGATGATCCTTCAATTACTTTAACGAGTATGAAATAACAAGTAACTCAGCAACCCCGTCAATTTTAAGGAGTCAGATCAGGGCTGAAAGGTAACTCTATGAGGGTGGGAGAGTTATTATCAAGGGTAGCTTGGTAAAAGATGCAAAATGAGGTTCATTTTGATAGAAAAATGACTACAAAGGCTCTCACAACATAACAAAACTATGGCATGGGCATTTGAATGACAATAAAATGTTCTTACTAGGGATACCCATGTAAGGAGGCCCTAACCACAAAAGAACAATGATGTTTGCAATGTAGGGAGTGGTCACACATCATAGTCCTTGGATGAAAATAGATCCTAAGGAAATATGGAGAATGAGGTATAACTGCAAAGTATGCTGCGGGGACTAGATCCTACCCTAATTGCAAAGGAAATAATATTTTGGATCATCCAGGACCTATAGCAGTTAGGTAAAAACACATGGTATTAGTTCATATAACATAAAAACAACTTTAATTATAAAAAGTGGGTAAAAATTACAAATTTTTAATATAAATAGTTGAAAATTAAATTAAAACATATCATTTGAGTTTTTTTTACCAAATTTACCCCATTTTACCTCTCTACTTTGATTGATTGTTGTGGGAAATCTGGTGGACGATATTTTATTCTGCAAAATGCATGTAAATCCTATTTTCCTCCCCTTCAATTTCATGCTTTCAATAAATTCCATTTTCAATTTTGGGTTTTAGGATTTCCCTAAAGGAACCACATTGTAATTGCAAGTAGCCTTCTTTGGAACCACAGTTTCGCGTTTGAACCGTGAGTTGACGGTATAGAAACCCACGAATGGATCACATTGTGCACACTACATAGTCACAATTATTCTACAGTGTTGATTTTGATGCAAATCTAATGTTAAAAATATGTTTTGGGCAGGTCACCATGGTTTTGGAGTGGCATGAAACCGAACATGAGGATATGGATCGTCTTTCAATGGCTGATCCCATGACATTGAATGCCTTGTGAAGGTGCAAATTCTAAAGTTTTACTGCACATTGAATATGTATAAATAATAGGTCAATGCTATGAGAAATTATTCTAAGAAGAAGCATAGGAAATAGATCTTACTACTAACAATTATAACGAGCATACACAGGAAAAATAGAGAGAAGAAAAGAGACTGAATCATATGAATGAAGAGATGAATATTGGTGTGTATCCTTCCATTGAATAATTATGAATAATATTGTACATAAATAGTACATACCTCATAGGAATATCGAATGGTATGGAAACAACTCATAAAGCTCAAAAAAGCTGACTTACCAAAATATAGCAAACCCCCATAGGTGGCTAAAGCACTTACCAAATCTATCAAGGACCTCAAGAGTTGGAAAAAGCATGAGTGAGTTGTCAAGGATATGGAAAAAACATGTTAATCCTATAAAATGGAGAAAACTAATGGAGTATGGGTTGGAAACAAAAGCTCGCAGTTTCCTAGTTTACTAGCTTTTACCTTATCCATAGAAAAGCAGGAAAAGTAGAAAAAGCAGAATAAAGCAGAATCTGTTGTAAAGTCCTGTATACTAATTTTGGATGGTCAAAAGGTGGTCAAGATCAACCCATAAATGGAAATAAATAATTATTAGGATATAGATGGCATGTATTACTTTAAGGTGCAAGTGGATACCAAGTAATTAAGCTAGTGGGTGAATAATTAATCAAATAATGATTAATTATTTTATCCTAAGTTGTGAGTGGGTTTAATATATTCCAACACCCCCTATAAGTATGAATTTATGATGGTATGGAAAAAAATATGGATGCATATGGATGCATATAGGGCCCAACAACAAGGCTATGGTCACCCTTTAATAATTATTATGTCCAAAAAAGTGAGGAAAGAGGCAAAACCACATGGGGAAAATCCTTCCTCAAGATAGTAAAAGGCACAAAATTTGAAATATGTCTTCAAAATATCTTCATATTCACTTTAATGAGCTGACTGAACTGCTTCTGGATGGACTTTTTGAAGAAATCATGAACTCCATGATCATGTGATGGAGTGTAGAACCTGCAAGAAGGAAGAGGAGAGACTTTTTGTATCTCATCAACTGATGAAGTAGGAGAATTATATGAATGTTTATTTCTACTGTCAAACTATGATATGCAAACATAATCTGAAATGGAAAAGAGATCTGTGCATACTCCTTTCCAAAGAGTACAAAAAATAAGGCAATTTATTTCACACCCAATTCCCTAAATAACTGCAAAATTGTGATGTGAATCACATGTCAATATTCCAATATGACGTAGCACCTGAATAGATATGATATGAGGCTGATAAAACTATGATATATCAGAAATAGTAGCATATGGAACAACAAGAGAAAAGGCTTCAGTGGCTCCATGAGGATATATAGGGCTAGACTAGGAAAATTATGAGCAACTGGGGAAAACTGATAGGTGTAAAAATCTGAATGATGGATGGGCATAAGATTTGAACCATAAGTGTTTAGAACATATCCGAACATGTTTAATATCAGTCCATATATGACTAAGGACATTGATAACCAACCACTAAAATATAGGAAAGACTTCAGACCATGTACGTTAAATATCACTGCATAATAGACCAATGAGGAATCAACCTAGTGAGGTTGGGATTTGTATAGTATTTGGATTGTTCAGAGGTATGGTAGATGGTATGGATCATGGTATTATATGTGTATCAACCTTCAAATATTATTCTTAATAAGAATCCAAAGGATCACATATAAGCATATCAATAGATTCATGGGAATTCACTGGTCATGAATCCTCTGTATGAAAGGAGGAAAGAATGAGATGTTCACAATATTCAAGAAGGCTCTGAGTATTGATGCCAATAACAAAGGAGTATATGCTGAAGAACATGAGATCAAGTAAGGTAAGTGGTATGACACAAATAAGTCTTGATGTGGCTAATCAAACATCCTGAAAGTCACTGGGTTGCGCACCATGAATGAGAGAGGTATGCAAGAGGTGTGAATAATCTGGCACATAGATCTCAGAATCTAAGATAGGAGATTTAGAGAAAAATGAATGGGTTATAGGATAATCATCAATATAATCAGCATCTCCATATGTTACTTCTTTTTCATCAATAGTATCACAAGAAGAAAAATCACCTTCAAGAGACATAGAAAAAGATGGCTCTTCAATATTTGCTTCTTCATTGAAGGAGGAAGCATTCGAATCAAAGAGGGCAGTAGAAACATGAACTGTATGAGAAACTTATTCATCATGATCAAATTCATTAGAGAATTTAGAGGCCAAGAAATCTTGAGAGAGAGAACAAGAGGAGATGCTGGGTTCACTCCATGCTTCATCTTCAATTTCTTGCAAACCAAAAGCTTTGTCAAAAATTTTCCAAAGCTCAAATGGATACTCAGCAGAATATATGAGATGATATATAGCTAGATACATTACCAAACACATAATTCCATAAGCTCTATCCCAATTATTTATCCAATCAATCTTCTCTTCATAAGACTCAAGTTCACTCAATGCACCAATGGAGACATCAAAGAGACATTGCCTCTTCAAGTATGCCCTCATCTTTGGCTTCCAATCAGCATAGTTGAAAGGAGATAGTAGAGGAAATTTTGAATCCATATATAATTTTTTGATATGCTCTAGTATATACTCTCTGCAACCTACAAAACAAACTAGGAGAAAATCTTGTAAGCTAGACAAGCTCTTCTTCAGAGAGGGATAGGAGACTGGAAGCACTCCTCAACTCTATAGAACTTGATCAACCTTGCTGCTATAATACCATGTAGAAATAATATATCAATTCTATGAGAAATTATGCTAATAATAATCATAGTAAATAGATCTTGCTACTAAGAATTCTCACAAGCATACACAGGAAAAATAGAGAGAAGAAAAGAGACTGAATCATATGAATGAAGAGATGAATATTGGTGTGTATCCTTCCATTGAATAATTATGAATAATATTGTACATAAATAGTACACCCCTCATAGGAAAATATAATTGTATGGAAACAAATCATAAAGCTCAAAAAGGTTGACTTACCAAAATATAGCAAATCCCCATAGGTGGCTAAAGCACTTACCAAAACTATCAAGGACCTCACGAGTTGGCAAAAGCATGAGTGAGTTGTCAAGGAGATGGAAAAAACATGTTAATCCTAGAAAATAGAGAAAAAATAATTGAGGATGGGATGGAAACAAAATCTCCTAGTTTCCTAGTTTACTAGCTTTTATCTTATCCATAGAAAAGCAGGAAAAGCAGAAAAAGCAGAAAAAGCAGAATATGCTGTAAAGTCCTGTATACTAATTTTGGATGGTCAAAAAGTGGTCAAGATCAACCTATAATTGGAAATAAATCATTCCTAGGATATAGATGGCATGTATTGACTTTAAGGTGCAAGTGGATGCCAACTAATTAAGCTAGTGGGTGAATAATTAATCAAATAATGATTAATTATTTTATCCTAAGTTGTGAGTGGGATTAACATATTCCAACAGAATATGTATGCACAAGTCCAGTTGCTTCATAAATTAGTGAGCTTATGGGACCATGAACTTGGGTTTTTTGAGCTAAAAGGGGAATCCTTGGAACTTAGGACAAAAGACATATATTTCATCAGGGGTTTATTTCATAGGGGAGCACCTGTGAACATGGAGGGTACTGATCGAGGAGGTGACCCTCTTAGTGTCTAATACTATATCAACACATATTTCCTACCAGGGACTCAGAAATGGGGGACTCAAATATGGATTGGAAAAATCACTAGATTTCCTTTGAAATTTATAGTGAGCATCATTGTCAGAGTAGCAAGATCATCCACTTTACATTTAACTGCATTGACACACATGCGCATAGAAGTAGAGTTCATGTAGGGAATGTTCTATGATTGGTGTTCAACACTAGTCCCGATCATGAAGAGACAACTCTTTGATTGCAAGAGAGGAAGGATGAATAATTTTGGGTACGTAAGCATACTAGTATGTTTCTTCTTCTAGAGGGTTCATGCCCTCAGTCCCATAGTTACACTACCAGCATGCCCACTTCCTGAGCCTAGACTCACACAGTGGGGTGACATATTTCTTCGATAGGGTGGTGGAGGTGGAGTCGAGAGTGGGTATGATGATGACTTCTACTCTTGGTGGAGTAGACACGTGCATGCATTAGATCAATTTCCCTATGCAATTTTTGACTTCAGAGGCGATGCGTAGTTCATCCTCCCCCCTGGAGGAGCACGGGGAGACATGGGTATAGATTTTTAGTTTTTTAATTATTTGATTTTTATGAAATTTTGTTCATAAATTTATATATATACATATGTATTCAAATTTGACATGTTTTTAATGGTATGCAGATATAGGACCAATCTGAACCAACAAACACCCCAAGACCTTTGTTTGATTGGTGGATATTGAAGGTGATGAAGCTATGCTTCATGTAGTAGAGGGGAAGTTGGCTAGGATTACCAAGGATGTCTGCAATTTGAGGATGGAGAGGATTCCAATGACGATGCAACATCATGTTGTTGGATTTACTACATCCTGGTTACACCTTATACGAAGGGTAACCCAGGATTTACTTTGCTATCGGGAGGCTATAGAGCCAGTTGTAGCTGAGGAGGCTGAGGAGCACCCTTAGATCTAGGAATATGATGGATTTAGATCCTATTTTTCTATTTTGGATGTACTTATGCTATGATATCGGATCAAACTCGATGTATATGGGCATATTCTACACACACACACACACACACACACATATTTACCTGGCTATCTACATGTGTTCCAAATGTGTCTGTGTAATTTAATTTTACAATGTATGTGACAAATGTCAATCTAGTATATAGTTTGTAAATAAATCAATGATTTTATTTTGATTCATTGAAATGTGATGATATGAAATGTGTTCAAAATTACTTTCAAGTAACCTAATTCTTAAAAATTGACGTAATAAAATAGGGTGTATGAACTGGTAAATTCCATTAAGATGAGAGACAACCAAATGGGAGTCAATCCTGACTTCCAGGAAGGTGATACCATGCGAAATAGAGTACCATATAATATCAATGAACTTTTTGTACTCAACTACAATATTAGATGCAGGACCTAGGTAGGCACCACTTAAGAAAACCGGTTTTCCATAGGGTGCATAAATGACCCAGGAAGATAAAGCCATATTAGAAGTGTGACGGGTGGCACCATTAGTGAATGATCCACTACGAAGACATATAAAACAAAAGAATACTATGTAATAAACACTAACCAATAACCACTATTGTACAAAAATATACAATAATAATACAAGAAAAAACATCATACCTAAGCATAATACTTTTTCAGGTAGAGCCTGTTTTGGGGCTCCGAAAACTTATTGCCATCGTAATAAATAAACTTGTACAATCCCTTCTTTAAAAATTCATATATGAGGTGCAGTCCCAACCACATGGATTTAAATTTACCTTCCCCCACGGGTTCCTTGTCTTTATCCCAAAGAAAGAAAAACTCTCCTTCTGGTCGTATGCATTGATGTGGGTTATCATGCAAATACCACGAGCCCCATTAACAAATGTTTTATCCCAACAACATGGGTTTTGGCATCAAATGATGGATTAATGAGAAATAGGCTCCCATATTGTGACAAACCTAAAAATGGTGACCATATCCATGTCATAGGGAAAATATGGGATAGGGCCTCATGGATGGCCTATGTATAACCTGCAAGCCACATGTTATGGACTAAAAATATGTATCTTCATCCTAGGCCATGAATTAGGTCGTGAGAACCATCCTTGGTGTATTAATCCTAGCTTCAAATGTCACATGACATCTTAGTCACATGCAAGATATTTCCTATGCATGGCCTATGTTGTGGCTTAAGTACCCACACATGACATGTAAGTGTTATAGATAAATTCCATGGATTAGAACTTGGTATTTTGCACCAACTATGCCCTAATCCCCAAGAAACATATCATTTATTTCAAACCTTGAAATCACCACCATACCAAACTTGTAGGCCAAAGGTTATGTATTAACAACATGCGTGATGCCCCAAGTGATGAAGCATGGCATGTGAGCTCCATAGAAATATATGTTATGGCCTTGGACCTTGAATTTTATCCCTATAATATGGCATGGGAATTGAGAACTATCCTAGGTATGTTATTTCTCAAAATGATGGACATATCTCACTCATATGTTAAAAATTTCCTATACAAGGTATGTGTCATTTTTTGGGGAACTACATGACCCATGGGACCTAGAAGAAGCAATATGAACTTATGCCCTAATGTTAATCTCAAACTATGACCTAGTCATTAAAAACCCTTCATGGTGTTATACATCCCAAATTGGCCACCATATCCCCCTAACAAGCCAAAAGTTCCCTAATCTATAAGGCCTATTTGATTGACTCGATCCCTACACATAGTTAGGATCCATTTGTGGGTAAATGAAGGTTAATTAGGGGTTGATTAGTGATAATTTGGGGGTACTTTGTTTTCAATTAAGGTTAATTAAGGGTGATTTAGGGGTAAATTTTGGGTAATTAGTGGTAATTAGGGGTTAATTAGTGGTAATTAGGGGGTCAATTAAGAGTTAAATACGGTGTTGGAAATATGGACTATAATTCTCACTGATGTCAAAAGTAGTTTAGTGATGACATAGGAATAACCAAGGACATGATGGTAGAGTGAACTTAGTGAAATACAAAGGAAAGACAAAAGGTGAACTCAATATAATTCAAAGGAAAGACAAAGGTAGTGATGACATGGCATGAATAATGAAATGGAAGATATGATGACATAGAATAACATAATTGATGGAAATATGGTAAGAGACATTTCCTATGATGATAAAGAAGATGATGTGCCATCATTCATTTTGGAGAAATATGGCAATTGGTGAAAATCAGGAAATTGACTAAGGATGGATAAATAGTCAAAACTGGTCTAAGAGGGTCTAAGAGAATGACCACCCTAAATCATGGGTTAGAGTAAATTCTTGCAACACATATGGGTCTTATAGACTTGTGTTTTCTCTACCTAACCATGTGTTCAGTTTGTCTTGGAAGTATCCGCGGAGAAGTTATGGACCTACCAAAACAGTGTTTTAGGAAGATTGGATCAGACTAAGAAATTGGTCTAAGTGTCATAACAAAAGTATGGAAGACTATTTTCAAATGTCCTCCAGAAGATGTGTGTGTGTTAGTTAGATCTAAAGATGACATGATCCTATGCCCTAGTGAACTGGATATCTCATTTGGTTCTTACATGAGTGAAATACCAATCTACAAAAATAAGAGGAAAATGTTATTTTGCATATTGAGTGTTAAAGAAAAGAAATCGTGCAAATCCCCAAAGTCATGGTGGACAGGAATTTAATCTAAAAGTGAAGGTTAGGAAGCATCCCGCATGTGATCCAATAGTTAAGGATCATTTCTGCAAAGGATAGGCAAAAAATGTGAAGTTATGCAAAATAGTATAGATCAACGGTCTAGATTAGATCCGTAGAAGATCTAAGGTTGAGAAGAGCTCCACAAGTGTATGAAGATCTACAATTGAGGAGTGTTCCACAATATATCTACAATCATAGGAGGTTTCCACAAAATAAAGAGTGTGGAAGAATAAATCCAAATTTGATCAAGAGATCAATGGCCATGGTTGAATCCACAATCATCAGATCAATGAATAGGAGTGCAAACAAAGAAGATTGACGATTCGAAAAAGCATTGTGGGAAATTCATTGTAGGAGTGGAAGTGCGGGTGTGGAATTGCAGAAATTAAAAGGTCAAAGTCATGGAAAAATTGAGTCTCCGACTTTTGCATTCCTCCTTGCTGAAAAGGCTAGTACGAAAAGACAATGATGGAAGGACCATTGTGGGAATGAGAGTACGGGTGCGGAACCCCAAAAATCAAAAGCTCAAAGTTGTGGAAAAGTTGAGTTTTTGACTTTCGCATTCTGCCCTACGAAAAATGCAAGTGCAAAAATACAATGACAGAAGGACCGTTGCAGGAGAGGAAAGGTATAAAGGAAAAAGTCCCAAAAAATCGAAAGTTGTGTTTCTGCATTCTGCATTCCGTAGTGTGGAAAGGATCCTATGGAAAGGCCATTCTGGAAAGAGGAAAGGAGGAAAGAAAAAAGATGAAGTCTTAGAAAAGTTGAGTTTTTGATTTTTTTTCTACAGTACGGGAAGGAGCTTGCAGAAAGACCAGTCTGGAAAGTGGAAGGAGGAAAGGAAAGTGCAGAAAGGACAATGTCTGCATGATAATTAAGCCTGCATTTTGGGAGAGAAACATGCCCAGTAGCCAGAGATGATGAAGCCTGAAAGAAAGGAAAACCCACAACCATAGATGATAATTCCAGCAAGCTTACAAATGGAAGAATCTAAAAAACATGAGAAGATCAAACAGTTTAATTAAGTAATTAATTCAAAATCAGTAATATAACAGAGATATAATATAAAGGATTAAATAAATTAATAGATATTTGAAGAGGTGTGAAGGAGAAAATCATGAAGTATGTTTGGTAAAGGTGTGATGGTTTGAATGGAGATCTGAAGAGTCACAATGTTGAAAGGGTGTTTGTATGGTTTGAAGAGATGATTGAAGGATATATAAATAGAAGATAAAATGGTAAGTAAAGTGTCTCTGTCATCCAAATCTATGCAACCGAAGCATAAGAAAGATACCAAAGTAGAGTAACAAGAGAACAAGTTTTTAAAGAACATATGGAAGTTTGATAAAAATACATTCAAGGGTGGAAGGGTGGTGCTATGGAAAGCTACATGCCTGCAAGGAGGTCTTAGAATCCTTCTAGTAGTGGCTAGAGAATCAGGGTATCGGTGTATTCTTGTCTGTAGGTGCAAACAGAAACTAGGGTCTGGGTGCATCAACCTTCAGTAGTGGCTGAGAAACTTGGGGATTGTTTTCTCCAGCAAGTGGGTGCTTGCAAATAACTATTGTATATTGAAAAAAAAAGTTTTGCAGATAATAGAAACGTATTGGTGGTTTACCTTACTGAGTTCCATGTTAAAAAATTGTGTCTAATTTTTTTTTACATTTTCTAAAATAAAATAAATTGTGTTTAAATTTCTGTCACTGATTCACCCTCCCTTCTCAGTGACAAGACCCGATCCATCAATTGGTATCAGAGCAGGATCCTTCACCACAGTTTAACTACTAGAAGGAATATCCTATTACAATCACTATGGATCAGTAGATGAAGATGTCAATAAGATTCCCCATATTTTATGGTGAAGACTGTGTCTTCTGGAATATTAGAATGAAAAACTATCTGATGTCCATTGGTCTAGAAGCTTGGGAATTAGTCTAAGAAGGATATAATGTTCCAAAAAACACTCCCATAGAAGTAGGAGAAAGGAGGAAAATTTGGAACATGCAAAGGCCTTAAATACATTACAAGTTGGAATAAGTAAGAAGGTTCTTGCAAAAGTACTGACCTGTAAAAGTGCAAAAGGGCTCTGGGACAGATTGGAAACCATATATGTAGGAGACTCCAAAGTAAAGATGGAAAAACTTCAATCTCCCAACTTACAATATGAAATTCTAAAACTTAAGGATGAAGAAAATATTTCAAAGTACTTTGAAAGAGTTGAGAATCTTGTTAATGCAATCAAAGGTTTGGGAGTAGAAGTACCAAAATATGAGTTAGTTGAAAAGATATTAAGAACACTTCCTATGGCATATAATCCCAAGGTATCCACTCTTGAATACTGAGAGAATCTATAATATCTTACCATGGATGAATTGTATGGAATCCTCACGACCTATGAATTAAGACAAGGTATTGATAATATCCCAAAAGTAGAAGCAACTTTCAAGGTGATCAATAAAACAAAAAGTCAGAAGAAAAATCCTTATACTAATCATAATGAAGAATCTGATGAAGAAGAACCCAATTTTAAAAATTTTTAGAAAGGATCATGAAAGTACAAAGGCAAGCTTCCCTTTAAATTTTTTAGTTGTGGCAAAATTGGGAACTTTCAAACCAAATTTCCTTATCCCAAGGAATGCTGTGAAGATGAAGATGACCAAAACAAACAATACAAGGAAAAGAAAAAATTCCACTATAATAAAAATTACAAAGGAAAAAGGAATTTCTACTAAAAAGAAGAAGACAACAGTTCATCTGAAGTTAGTGGCAGTGATGATGAAGTCCTTTTTATAGGTGTTGAAGAGTCTAATGAGATTAAAGAAATTGAGCATAAGAAAGAGTCATAAGATGAAGAAAAGGTTGATATGGAAAAAGAACTACTTAGTGATTTGGACGAACTAAGAAGATACAAAAACATATATAGACAGCTAAAAAATTTATTAGTTGAAAAACAGGAAGAGCAGGAATAGAAAGAAAAAGAGATCAACAAAATCATAAGCAATCCGAAGCACCAAATTCAAGATGCAAATAGGATAGAAGAAAGGTTGGAGAAATATATTAAAGAAAAAAAACTAATCTGTGAAAGAATGGAGGCAAAATTATTTCACTTAAGAGAAGAGCTTGATGCAAAATTTATTCAAACTAGATATGAAAATAGTTCTAAAATATTAGATAAGATTATAACCACACAAAGGGATCCGAGTAATAAAAGTGGAATAGTTTATTCTCAAGAATAAAATCAATTTATCTCAAAATATTATGCAACTTCTCTTCTTAGTACATTCAAGAAGAAAGAGGAAGAAAAGATAAGCAATAGTTAGAACTCCAGAATATCATTTCTGTTAGATTTTTATCATTCAAGCTAGCATTGTGATCTTAGGATATTTAAGTGAGAGAATAACATGCACATCAATAAAACACAAGAGACAAGAGACACAAAGAATTTTCCTCGGGGAAACCATAAAGGAGAAAACCCCGCAACTTCCTCAGAGATAGAATCAGTCTCAAAAGTAAAACCTGAAAACACAAAGATGATCTCCCAACAACAGTAGTCTCTCTCTGTGATCCCAATGTCTACTCTCTCACTCATGCACCCTAGTGAGTGAGTGTGTGTGTGATAAATAGAGAGGCTCACTCTCTATTTATATTCTTTTGTTCACTTGAATCCCACTCCAACATGTCAGCCTCAATTAACAATTACTTACTAGAGCCAACATCTCTAGGAGTGTCTAATAACCCTAGTGCCCCAAAACTTGTGGGGAATTTTCCCCTCTGACCAACAAGGATGGTTATCCTTAGCAAAATGGTGGGGACTATTGCTCCGACTTACAATAACTCACCTAGGGTCGAATTCTCTAGGATAGTCTAATAAACCTAGGGCCCCACAACTATGGGGAATTTAACCCTTTAACAATAGGAGGGTTACCCACAATGACTTGACATGACTTGTTTACATTATAGAAACTCCTGATCGGAACATCGAGGTGTGACATGACTCAATTACATTACAAACACTTCTTGGAATAAACATCGGGGTACAATACATAAGATATACAAGTGAATACATTCCGAAGTTACAATTACATCAACACTCCCTCTTAACTAGGAAGGTATTCTCTTGAGACAATTTATTAGCACAAGTCTTCTTCTCTGTATCATCTGGATCGTCATTGAGTTCTCGTCATCTTCATCTTCAAGTCATCTTCATATTCAAGTCATATTCATCTAGATCTAGATCATCATTGGATCTGGATCATCATCACTTGATCTAGATCATCATCACTGGATCTGGATCATCATCACTGGATCTAGATCATCACTCAATCTAGATCATCATCACTGGATCATCACTGTTGGATCATCATCATGGGTGCTATCTCATGATTCTTCTCATCACAGGAATTTCTATAGAGCCAGTCCTTTTTCATGCTGGTTGTAGGCCTAGCCTCCGTGTAGGTCTTCTTCCAGCACTTATATCTGACCCTAAGTCAGAATGGCCCTCCTAAAACTTATATCTGATCATGTAGGAACCAATCCTATATTCATATTAGAAAGGCACTCCCAGCACTGACATCTGACCATGTGGGAACACATCCCACAACCATATTAGAAAGGCCCAGCACTCACATCTAACAACCAATGTCAAAAAGTCTTAGCACTTACATTCGACCATGCGAGGAACCAATCCTCCATGTCGAAAGGCTCTACACTTACATTTGAAAACCAATGTCAGAAAGGCTCAGCACTCATATCTGACAACCAATGTAAAAAAGTCTCAACACTTATATTTAACCATGCGAGGAACCAATCCTCCATGTCGAAAGGGATCTACACTTACATATAACAACCAATGTCAAAAAGGATCTGCACTCACATTTGATCATGTAGAAACCAATCCTACAGTCACATCAAAATGGCCCTTTGTCCTAGACTGAGCTTTCCTGGTAACTAACTAGGTGCCTCCATTCCAAGAATGGAATTCAACGCTTATATCTGATCACGTAGGAACCAATCCTACAGTCACATCATAATGGCTCAGCACTCACATCTGACATGGAAGGAACCAATCCTCTCACCATGACAGAATGGCTCAATCCTTACATCTGACCATGGAAGGAACCAACCCTCTCACCATGTCAGAATGGCTCACAGACTCAACAATTCCCTTTGGAGGGAACCTCGATCTAGAGAACACCAAGATTCTCCCTGAAGTACTCAAACTTCGCTCTAGCCAATGGCTTTGTTAACACATCAGCTATCTATTCATTCATCGCAACATACTTGAGCTTCACTACTCCCCTCTACACCATATACCTGATATAGTGATACTTGATCTCGATATGCTTTGACTTGTCATGGAACGCTGAGTTCTCTGACAAATTCACAAAACTCTGGTTGTCACAATATATACAAGTAGCATCCAACTAGAGATCAAATAAACCAGACAGTAGCTTCCTCAGCCACACTTCCTCACAACTAGATGAACAAGATGCGACATACTCTACTTCAGCTGTACTCAGTGCCACATAGGATTGCTTCCTACTAAACCAAGAAATCACACCTGATCCCATACTGAAGCAACACCCTGAAGTGCTCTTCCTATTAATGGCACTTCCTTCCCAATACGAATCAACATAACCCTCCAGGTTAATATTTTGATTCACCTCATACCACCCTCATACTTGAGCCCATAATCAACTGTACCACTCAAGTATCTCAGAATATGCTTTGCAGCAATCAAGTGAACATGTCTCAAATCTGTCAGGAACTGGCTCAAGGTGTTCACAAAAAAGAAAATATTTGGTCTCGTATTCGTCAGGTACATCAAAGACCCAATCATCTAACAATACATCGTAGCATCAACCATCTTTGATGAAGCATCACTCAATAGCTTTATGTCCGATGCCATAGGTGTGGTAATGTCCTTGCATTCCATCATCCCAAACCTCTTTAGGATCTCTACTGCATACTTCCCTTATCCGAGGAAGATTCCATTTTCATTCTACCTCACCTCCATGCCTAGAAAATATTGCATTGACACATAACAGGAGCATCACTGGTCTTCCACCTTCAACCTTGAAGCAAAGGTTCGAATCTGCTTTACTATCAGTAAAGCCTAGAGTCATTAGTAATCTATCCATCTTGTTGTACCATGTCGAACCTCAGGATATTCTGCAGTCACTCCCTATGAATCATCATACTCCCTCTGTCTTCTATACTCTATGCATTGAAACATTCTGTACTGGAGTGACAAGTAGCTTCCTCTGCTACTAATATTCTATGTATCCATCTAGGGTCACTGGATACCAAGATCCTCTATCTTTGAACTTTTTCAAAATTTATTCTCGCACCCATTTGTGAGCTTTTCATCCTCTATCAACCATGTAGCACAGGTTCAGATCTTCATCAAGCTCATAATGTATGTTTTATCCCATGGGTGTCTTCTAAGCTCATACAAGGCCTTCTTTCATTTGCACACATGATTCTACCTATCATGTGTCTCAACTCCCACTGGCTGCAAATGTCTCTTCATAGTCTATGCCTTCTTTTCATGAGAAGCCTCATGCTACGAATGTTGCCTTATATCCCATGATGTTTCCATCTACTACATGATAAAACTACAAAATTCCCTTCATGTATCGATACTGCATCCTAAAAATCATTCTTTTTGAACTGGTCTTCCCTTTCTTCTTGGTTACTTATTCATGGATGGAAGGTTCCGCATTAATGATTTTGCTGCATTTGTCATATTATTCTTCATCTTGAACTGTTGTCACTTGTTCTTTGGAACAAGTCTCATCCTTCTTTGCTTGTAGGCGATTTTACGCAATCTTTCCTACAATTCAAATGCATTAGTTGTATGGTTAGAAACATTTCATAAGGCATATTCATAATGGAAAATTATTATGCATAAATATATGATCATGCAACTATTTAAGCCAATACAACATTCATCCATATCTCACAGAAACTTTTCTAGTTTCCTTCCATCTCTACCAGGACAACATTGAGATTGTGCACTAATCCAATATGTCAGTAAAGAGGTTTCACTATAGATAAGTAGCAATGGATAGTTGTATAGCACCATGAGATACTTACCCATCACATGCATATTAGTAGTATACTGTCATTAATGCAAACATTCTATCATGCATAATACATTAACTGAATATAGACAAATGCATAACAAAACAATATCATGAAATGACAATTGAATACTTATCTTTATTTGTTTCGTGGGTAGACTCCTTCTTGAGCCTTCAAATTTATCATCTTATTCATTCAGAACATCATCGTTTCTTATCCAAATACTAAGATGCATAAGAGGTTCTTCAAGAGTTGAGTTGTTCATATTCCTCATCACTTGAGGGATCTTCTTTGGATGGCGAGAGCTTGATCTTCCCATCTTCTTTTCTCTTACTATGAGTTGAGCATCTTCTTGTGTGTGCTCTTCCCAGAATATTTCTGAAAGTAATCACTTCCTTCTGGCACACATTCCTTGAATTAATGAATCCCATGATCTTGGGAGGTCATTCAAGGTGGTTATCATAACTTCTACATTCTCCACTTCTTCTTCTATCGCTTCAAGTTGTTCTTTGATTCGAGAGACCCTTGTAAAGTATGACTGTATGGTCTCTGCATTATGGATCTTCACATTCTTCAACTAATTTCTTAAGGTCATATTCTGATTTATGTTCTTCCCTTCAAATAGCTTGGTCAAGGAATCAAACATCTTCGGTGTCTTTAGGGAAGACACTTGTGGTACAAGTTGATTCATGATTGAATCAACAATGATATTCTTGGCCTTGACCAAGTTCTTCTTGTGTAATGCTTTGAGCCTCATCTCCCTCTGGAACTGGAACCTCTCTACTCATGTAGGTGTCCAATTCATTTTCTTCAGAGAGATCATATACTTCCATGCTTGGAATTTGTCAACTTCACCAAGCTTATCATCAAGCTGATGTGATAGATCACTTTGAAATGAGAACCTCAAATGAAAATAGCAAAAGATTAGATCTTACCAATTTGAGGTGTCCGTCCTGGTTCTGGAGCTGGCTGATCTAGGGTTTGTCAGAGAAACCCTAATTTTCAAAATTTGGAATCTTTCAAATTTGATTGGATATAGAGATATATATCTTCAAGTTGAGCTGTCCAATGTACTCCTTTTCTGAAAACAATGTAGGGAAGCTCATGGAGCAGGAATCCCTAGTTTACCAATTTCTTCTACAGAAATGCCTGATACTGTTTCTACGGTATCTCGGAAATTATTGCTCCTCTATGTCTAAAACTTCATACTGAGGTAGCCTTGCTTGTCCCTATTTCAACACCATAGGTTTCATTAGAATTGGTTTCACCAATTGGGACTTATGATCATTTTCCCATGGTGACCTGTTACGTGACTATTCAAAACAACGAAGTTGTACGGACTACCACATGTCACTGTTTCATCTTCTGGGTATGAAACTTGGACCACATAAAGTACAGTATATGCCCTTTTTATAACATCTTCATAGATTTAATTTGGACCTTTGTATCCCCAGATATAGCAATTCTCCCCAGGTGTGCAAGAAAAACAGAAAGAAAACAAAATAAAACCCCTCTACACACAAGGTTATGGGTTAAGCTCCAAGACCCTGCATACAATGGAGACCTACAAGAACATGTTAGGAAATAAAACTACAAGTAAAGATATGTTATAAAAACTAAAATAAACACAACATGAAACATAAATTATACCTTCTATGGGTGGAAATGGGCCACCATGCCCTAGCTTGGGAGAGCACCTCTCTTGAGAATGGGGGAGCTATGGTTCAATGGGAGAATGGATGAGAGGGAGGGTGAATGGATTGAGAGGCAAATGGTCTCAAGGCACTCACTCAGGAATCATAACAATATGCAAAGAAGGAATGTTTTGAGAGTGACCCCCACCCCTTTATTTATAGCTTTTTTAGGGTTCTAAGCCCTTGGTCAGGGCTTTAGCCCCTTTTTGGGATTTTAGCCCCTTTCGCTCAATATTTAGATCTTTTAGGGGTTTTAGGCTCCTTTGAGGGGTTTTATCCCCTTTTTGGAGGCTTTAGCCCCTATGACAGCTATTTTGGCTCTTTTTAGGGGATTTTAAGCCCTTTTGCATATTTTTGAGCCTTTTTGAGGGTGTGGGGGTCAAATGAGGGTCATGTATGGGTGTCCTTGGGTGGTCTAGGCCATGTAGATATGAGTGATGGATTTTTTGGGTTAACACATACCTTCGCTTCTAATCACCAGAAGTATGAATTTGAAATTCTTTGTGTGCATGTGCCTGTTTACATGTCGATCTTTGATATAAGTACAACAGATCGAAATCATCTGCAGAAATATTTGTAGGAGGGAATTGATCCTTCCAGTGATCAATTCAAAAAATATTACATAACATAAAGAAATGTACATATTTGATAGATCTATGGTCGAGAATGGGATATTTACAGTCAAAATAGAGTTTCGCAAATAGAAGATGTGCCCAAGTTAAATTTAAACTAATCGCCCATACTACTGAAATCATGTGGTTGGGATCGAAAGGGGTTTAAGATCAAAAACTAAGGAGGATTTCTCTGATAAAAGAGCGAGGAAGATAAAAGAGGGATCGGGCTGTGAAATTCAAAACTAATCAATGGAAATTGAATATGCGATCAACGGTTGATCAATCATCGAAACAGATTGATAACACACATCAATTTCATTGGGAAGAGTTGTGTGGTGTAGAAAAATTATGATGTGCACGGAATTTTAATAAATTTCATCTCACCTTAGTGGGGACACAGATCTGATGGTCCACAAGCTATTTCATAGCGACAACTAGAAGGTGAGTTAAGAATGGAGATGGATGCAAAATTTTAAAACTTAACCTACTTTGTTTATTTTCCATCGTTTATTGGAGATCCAACAGTTGAGGATGATTTCTCCAGTTGAAATAGAGGGTGTTTAACAAAAAAAGTTGGATGCTGAATATTACCTAGGATTTGGCCGGGTTGGTTAATTTAGTGGTTCTGCTAAGTTTAGAACCAAACTAAATCGTATGACAGTAGTTCTAGAGACTATATTTTTTTGGGAGAAAAAAACTTAGTTGACATATTAGAAAGAACAGTGTAATGATGAGTGTAAAATCTGTCACAACAATGTTGACAGAGAAGAGGAAGTACAGTGACAGGGGGAGTCCATTTATCTATTATTCAAATTATCATTCAAGAACCTATTCCAAGAAAGGAAATGTTAATACAAATGATACTATTGGTTAGTACCAAGTTAAGTTAACAAAGGAGAGATATGATGATAGGGGGAGTTGTCAGAAAGAAGAAAGACAAGAAATACTCAATGGCATAATAGGTTATCATTTGTCATTGTTCTTAAAGGGGAAGAAGGTTTAGGTGTTTCCATCAATTTTGAAGGGTGGGATTGTTGGAAATATGGATTATAGTTTTCATTTATATCAAAAGTATTTAAGTCATGACAATGGAATAAATAAGGAAATGATGGAAGAGTGAACTCAGTGATAAACAAAGTAAAGACAAAAGGTGAACTTAGTATAAGTCAAAGGAAATACAAAGGTAGTGATGACATGGTATGAATAATGAAGTGGTAGATATGATGACATAGAATAACATAATTGATTGAAAATTGGTAAGAGACATTTCCTATGAAGAAAAAGAAGATGATGTGACATCATTTTGGAGGAATATAGCAATTGGTGAAAACCGGGAAATTGACTGAGGATGGATAAATTGTCAAAACTTGTCTAAGAGGGTTTAAGAGACTGACCTCCCTAAATCATGGGTTAGAGTAAATGCCCGCAACACATAGGGTATTTTATAATTGTGTTTTATCTACCTAACCATGTCTTTAGTTCGTCTTGGAAGTAGCCGAGGGAGAAGTTATGGACCTACAAAAACAATGTTTAAGGAAGATTGGATCAGACTAAGAAATTGGTATAAGTGTCATAACAAAAGTATGGAATACTATTTTCAAATGTCCTCCAGAATATGTGTGTGTATCAGTAAGATCTAAATATGACATGATCCTGCTCCCTGTTGAACAGGCTATCCAACCATGAAGTTAGATTCTCATTTGGTTCTTACATGAGCAAAATATCAATCTACCAAAACAAGAGAAAAATGTTAGTTTAGATGTTCAGTGTTAAAGAAAAGAAATTGTGCAGATCCACAAATTCTTGGTGCAATCCACATTTGATCTAAAATTGACGGTTAGGAAGCATCTCACATGTGATTCGACAGTTAAGGATCAGTTCCGCAAAGGATAGGCATAAAAGGTGAAGTTCCAAAAATAGTATAGATCGACGGTCGAGATTAGATACGAAGAATATCTAAGGTCAAGAAGAGTTCCATAAGTGTATGAAGATCTATGACTGAGGAGCTTTCTACAATAGATCTATGGTCGTAGGAGGGTTCTGAAAAATAAGGACTATGGAAGAAGAAATCCAAATTTGATTAAGAGATCAATGGACGTGGTTGAATATGCAATCATCAGATCAATGATTAAGAGTGCAACTGAAGCAGATTAATAGTTTGGAAAAATTGTTGCGGGAAAGCTGTTGCGGTAGTGGAAGTGTTGGTGAGAAAATGTGGAAATCAAAATGTCAAAGTCATGGAAAATTTGATTTTCTAACACTTGCATTCCACCCCATGAAAAATGTAAGTGTGGAAAGACAACAATGGAAGGACCGTTGCGGGAACAAAAGTGTAGGTGTGGAACAGTGGAAATCAAAAGGTCTAAGTCATGGAAAAGTTGAGTTTCTGACTTCCGCATTCTTCCCTACAGAAAAGGAAAGTGCAAAAATACAACGGTGGAAGGACTGTTGGGGGAGCAGAGAGATGAAAAGGAAAAAGTCTAAAAAACTAGAAATTTGTGTTTCCATAGCTCGCATTCCATAGTGCAGAAATGATCCTGTGGAAAGGCCAGTTTGGAGAGTGGAAAGGTGGAAAGAAAAAAGACGAAGTCTTAGAAAAGTTGAGTTTTCGATTTTCTCCTTCCGCAGTGCAGAAAGGAGCTTGGGGAAAGGCCAGTATGGAAAGCAGAAGGAGGAAAGGAAAGTGTGAAAATGCCAGTGCCCACATGATAATGAAGCCCGCATTTTGGGAGAGAAACACACCCAGCAACTAGAGATGATGAAGCCTGAAATAAAGGAAAACCCCCAGCTAGAGATGATAATGCCAATAAGCTTACAAATGGAATAATATCAAATACATGAGAATATCGTAGAGTTTAATTAAGTAATTAATTAAAAATTAGTAATATAACAGATATATAATCTAAATAATTAAATAAATTAACAGATATTTGAAGAGTTGTGAAGGAGAAAAGGATGAAGTCTATTTTGTAAAGGTGTGATGGTTTGAACAGAGATCTAGAAAGTCAAAATGTTGAAAGGGAATGTGTATGGTTTGAAGAGATGATTGAAGGATATATAAACAGAAGATCAAAAGGTAAGTAAAGTGTCTCTGTCATCCATATCTATGCAGCCAAAGCATAAGACAGAGAAAAAAGTAGAGTAACAAGAGACATAGTCTTTAAAGAAGATCTGGAAGTCTGATAAAAATACATTCAAGGGTGGAAGGGTGGTGCTAGGGAAGGATACATTCATGCAAGAAGGTATTAGCCTCCTTCTAGTAGTGTCTATAGAATTAGGGTATTGGTGTATCCTTGTCTATAGGTGAAGACAGAAACTAGGGTGTGGGTGCATCCTTCAATAATGGTTGAGAAACTTGGGGATTGTTGTTTCCAACAAGTGGGTTCTTGCAAATAACTATTGTATATTGTAAAAACAAGGTTTGTAGATAATATAAAAATTTTGGTGGTTTACCTTATTGGGTTCCATGTTAAAAAAATGTTTCCAAATTTGTTTTTACATTTTCTAAAATAAAAGAAATTGTGTTTAAATTTCTATCACCGATTCACCCCCGCTCCCTCTCAATGACAAGATCCGATCCATCAAAAGGATAATTCATGTGGTGGTTTGATACCCCACACACGGACCATTAGAGGAAATTTCAACTCAAAATGGGCCTCCTAAAACGAATTAATAAAATAATAGTTAAAATAATAAAATAATATTTATTAATTTTGGAGGAAGAAAANTGATGATGACATCATCATCACGTTTTTTTAGATATTTCTTGTTTTTGGGGTAGCGGGGTCCGTCAAAAGTATGCCGAGTGGGTACTCGTTGGATGCGGAATTTAATTCCACATCCAACGAGCTCTTTCGATTGAAATTTGAGTAAAAACACAGGGAGATATATCAAAAATACAAACAAAAAAAGTAATTTTTTTATGATACCTATCCCCAAATTTATATTAAAAAAGTGATTAAGACCTATACGGTATTTCAAATTTAAAGCAATTTCATTGGCTAACACATGATGACATGGAATTTGAATCAAAGTTAAAAGGGCCATTTTGAGTTGAAATTTCCTCTAATGCATGAGATCCATACTAAAATGCTATGACATAAGATCCTATCTTTTTCCCTATACAATGGAATGATCCTCAAGATCCTTTAGTCACAATCCTGACTTCAAGTGTGTGTGGTGATTTGATTATATACTCAAAAGAACTTATCAGCATACATAATTCAATTAAGTTATAGGGAACTTATCTTTTTAATGAAATATTTCCCAAAATCATTGTGGGAGAGGCACACACCACCCAACCTTAGGAAATATTGTAATTAATAATCTCTCGATGTAGATGCCATCCCTATTTAATTCTATGACATCAAAAGGACATAGGTTCAATCTCACACTCCGGGCCATATTCGAGGTAGTCTCCCTAGTCTAAAAATGTCAGTATCCACAAGGTTGTACACTCCTTGTGGTCTTTCCTCTCTCTCCCCCTTTATATTTTGTTGTAGTGAATAATAATCCCCTCCATGAGAAATCTCTGACCAAGGCTTATGAACCCTCTCACATGTGGAAATCATATCTCCTTTGATTTAGGTTTCCTTGCATAGTAAATTTTGGGTATTATATCGCATTTACTTAAATATTACAAAATCTTCATGATTTGACATGCCTTTCAAGCACATGAATGATAAATCCTACTTTCCATCTTATAATCCAAACTATTTCACTAGTGGGGAGTTTGATTGAGCTCCACACTACAAATATTTGTTACATATTTACATCAAATACGGCAACACAAGTCCACGCAAAATTGGAGGAACGTAAATGAATTATGTAAATTTCATAATATTGTAAATTTAAAATCAAGTGAATAAATTGGCCATAATGTTAAAGAACATGCACATGTTAGCCATGAGTATATCCTCAAGAATTAGCTCAATTTTTCATGAGCCAAACATGAGATATCAATTCCCTCAAAGCTAGGAAGGGAATGAGTTCAAATCTCTTGATTCCCTTATGATTAGGCTCTATCATTAGGGCCATCGGTTTACCACATTTACCATCCATGGATCATGACGAAGCACTCAGAGGGTTTTCCATGAGATTTTCCTTTGAAAATAAATATGATCCATGAAGCTAAATCACATGCACATCTTGATAGCGATTAGGGAATGTCTTTTACCAATGAAAACAAAAATCCACCAAGGAGGTGAAGTATAATGGTTTTTAGAATTATACATAATGCAAATAATAAGACAAATATAATGGATTGAACAATATTTTAAAGGGTGGTTATTATAAAACCACCCCTAAAAACACCTTTCCCATTTCTTCCCTTTACACTACATCCCAAAGAAATCTAAGATGAAATAGGAAAGTAAAAAGTTGTCACTCAATGAAACCATGTGGAAAAGAAGGAAATAAACATGCCTACACCTTCTAAATGGTGCATAGTGGTACTATGGGAGTTTTATCACACTTCATAAAATGAGAATGAAGGATTAGCCACCAACAATTAACTCTAGTATGTGAAACAAAAAGGTGAGGACATTTCACATCACAATGAATATAATAATAAATAATATCACCAAATACATACACTAAACTCAAGCACATAATAGATTCATCTAACTCAAATATTATTAGGTCTAGGGATAGTAAGGCATAATTCATGTAGAATTATGCCTAAGTATTGAGAAGAGATAAAGGATAACAGGAAGCAGCTACGGCCAAGGAAGCAACATATAGGAAAGAAGAGGAAGGATGTTGCAATAGAGAAAGTGAAAGCGAGGAAGAAGCAGAGGAAAAGGTGTTGGAAGAAGAAGTTGTGTCAGATAAGCAAGACACGATAGAAGGATGGAGTACGACATAGGATAGTATGACAGAATATTAGTAGAAAAAGGTGGGGAAGTAGCATAATGGATGGAAAACGACAGTAAGGAATAATGCTGAGAAAGTGATAGGCCTTAATGATTGTGGGTACGAGATCGAATGGATCTGGTGGAAACCACACGCATGAATGCATCTTTGTAAGTCATGTCGTTAGTGCCTCATGTTAGGTTTTGCTAGAATGGGAAAGAAATCTTGGTGACTGGATATAGTAAGTCAGCTAAGATAGCAATAACACTGAGTATGTAATGATTCTGAATAGAGTCTGTATCAAGTCGGTATTGAGTCTGTATCAAGTATGTAGGGAATCAATATTGATTATGTAAGGGGGTTATAAAAGGAGGAAACCAAGCTATATGTGGGTTAGACATTCTCCTGAGAGTCAGTTTGTGTTAGACATTCTCCTAACAATCAGTTTGTGTTAGACATTCTCTTTGCAGTTAGTGTTGTAGACTCTCGTTGGCTAAAAAGCATGATGGATCTTTAATTTTTGAGTACATCAGAGTAAAGGATCTGCAGTTGAGTGCAAAAAAGAGTAGGAAAGGTTGAGTCGATCTAGGATATCTGCGGATAACTAGTAGAGGTAAAGTAGTATAGAATAGAGAGAGGATATCGAATAGCATGAGAGGGAGTAAGAGTCTGTAAAGTTAGAGAAGAATATATTGAGCACAGTTTGCAACTTAGTGCATAGAGGAAAGGTGTATCTATTTCCTCATGCCATATGAAGAGCACCTTGTGGTTTTTGCCTGGATGCATTTCCACATTATATTCTGTGTATAAGTGTGAGTTCTAAAGTATCTTAGATATATGTGTAAATTTTTCATTGAATGGATGAATGGAGGTTTGCAGACAAGTGATTAGATGTATTATTGTTGCACTGTATTACTGCATATTATTATGTTGCATGTCTATTGTTTATTTTCAGTGAGTTGCATAAGAAAAGATGAGGCCCAACCTATTTGTTCAAGAACAGCGAACACATATAATCCACCCTAGACATCTTTGAGAGCCTTGGCGCAGATCCAAGGCACCAAACACCCTCCTACCCAACTGTGGAAACATGGTTCTAACAATTACAAATAAAGAGAGATATCTCGGGTGAGACAACATCTACATCGCAGGTGCTGTCCACTGAGATTGACTATGTTGGGCTGATATCTCGGGCTTTGTGTGCTAATAAGAAGGGAATGAACCTAGGTCAGGATCCATGGAAAGAGGGAAAGAAAGACACAAAACCCAACAAATGGTTCTGTTGCTAGGACACTCAATGGTTGTGGTGAGGGATATGTTGTGGAAACCCATGAATCCGAATATCCAATATTGGGTGGAATCCAAAGAGTTAGAGTTCACTTCAAAAGAAAGTGAAGGATCTCACTGGAACCCAACATAGTGGTTGGGATGATACATCTACACATACATCCATAAGATTTTATTTTATGAGTTTCCAATTGTGTTGCATGAATGGTTATCTAAGTTAGCGACCCAACAAACAAATTTTCAAGGTGGAGAACCAAAGGAGTGGACTCCCCAGTTAATTAAGAAATTGGAAGAAGTAAGAAACCCTGTGTTGAGGGATGTATATTTTTGTATAGATAGTATCCTAGAGGGATATATTACTGAGTTTGTTGTTGACACAATAACCTCATCACGTGAGGCAGATATTTTTTTTTTCAAGCCCCACGCAATAAATATCCGTCATCTTTAAAGACATGGACAAAAATAATTGTATGTGAAAAAGGAATTCTGCGAATGTAACAAGATTGTATAGAAAAAGAGTGGCTATGTATAAGCAGAACCCTAAAGTGAGATGTTTGCAGTAGATAGTGGAAGTGAATTAGCGTCAGTATTTTTAAGAAGCAGAAGAAGATTCAAGTGTAGCAAGTGAAGAAAAAATATGTTAGGGAGAGGGAGTTGTAGCACAAATAGAGAAGAAGAAAGCTGCGAGCTTGCATCATACTTCAACGAAGAGTCTTGTGATGAAGAAGAGGAATATCAGCCGATATTTGAAGGAGGCAAAGATTCAGAAGATTCAACTGAATCTCCAGAATGAGAACATGCTTACAACTTGCCTACAACACCGCATACTTTTCCAGAGGTAAGATCAAAAGACTTATCTCCAAGTAATTCTATAAATATGAGAAATACTAACACTGTAAATAGCGGACAAGGAAGTTCAACTAGAAAAACAAAATTTCCAACTATACCAACAACAAATAAAATGTATGGAGTTGATATTAAATTACCAATATTCAATGGAAATGATTTTGAAGAACCATAAAAACATTGGTTCCTTTGCGAAGCTGTCTAGACTGTGCGAAAGATACAAGACAAGAATATTAAGAAAGCACATATGATCACGAGTTTGAGAGGTCCTACGTTGAAATAGTATATGAAATTTTCCATCGTACCAGTAGGAGTTGTCCCTAAAACAATCAATGAGATTCAAGTGGGCTTGATAGATGAGTTCATAAATCCAAAGTCTAAATGACAGTGCATCATTCAAATCAAAGAGATTAAGCAGTTACCAACATAAACTATTTGGGACTTATATCAAAAATTTAAGACATTGATGCAGGCCAAAGTGAGATTCCAAATTTCACATGTACAACACAAGGAATGGTTTATTGCCACCTTGTTACCACATATCCAAACATTGTTGATGCAACAGAAGATTGTGTCGTCAATAGAGAATTTGGAAATAACAATGAAATTAGAAGCATTTCCATTTGGAGATACTTGCTCGGGAATGATGAAAATTCAATTGCGACTGGCCAACCTTATGGTGCAACTCCACGATATTAAGAGAAGAAAGGAATTTCTAGAAGAAATTTGGTGTAGAAGTTGCAGAACAGACGGACACCATAAAGACAATTTCTCGACACTCATGAACTATGTCACAATAGGTGTGACAAACCTATTAAACACTCAAGGTATACCTTGGTGTAGAATATGCCATACTAGGGGCCATAATTCTAAAGAATGTATGTACTTATAGAATATTGTAAGCACACCCACTATTATACATTGTAAATTTTGTAGATCAGTGGGTCATGATGAAAAAAACTGTAGAGCATTTCAACTACTACAAGAAAAGGCGATGGATACCTACTTAATAAAAAATGATGAGCATCTACAAGATGAACGAGCTCAACATCAGTATCCACCTACACAATATCAACAACTGCAATACCCTTAGCCACAATACCAACAGAATCAATATCCTGAACAACAAAAATACCCTTAACAAAGGGGAGGTGCACACTTTAGGTCCATGGACAACAACAAGGAGGAGAATCTTGTCAAGGAAGAGGCCAAGTCATATGTTATAATTGTGAGAAGCCAGGACATTTTACCGTGACTGTCAAAGTCCTATGAAAACTTGTACATATTGTAAATCATTTGATCACACTATCGAACAGTGTCCGTAACTAATTGTAAAATGAAAGGCTAGAACTGTTGTAAATCCCAACCCGGTGAAGAATAGGAATCCAAATCCCAATCAGAACATTCAGATGATTTCCGTTGAACCAAGAGAACCTCACATTGTTGTAGTTACAAGAGGAGGTTTTACAACAGCTACAAACCAAAATACATAGCAAGGACAACCGCTGGTGAGACCCGCAACACAAAAGAAATCTCCAATAGATATACAACATGAGAAAGAAGTCTTCTTGGAGGTGTGACAAGACTTTGTTTATGCTAATCATCTTTCGACATCTTGACAAGTAAATACCATGATCGAACGATTTGAACAACTCATTAGGAAGCCACCAATGAAAAATGTTAGTAAGCTTAATGAAATTTTCAATAGTTGTTTAGCACTAATCAATGATAAATATTTTTTCAGAAATTATACTCAGAATTTCCACAGAGTTCATGATTTTCATCGACATTTCGAGTCCACAACAGGACTCATCATCACGACGTTATGTCAAATAAGAGTAAGTGATCTTAATGAAGTATTAATATTGAGGTGCAGAGGAGTAATGTAGAGATGTCGAGATGGTATTTTGAGTGTCTTGAGTGTCGGTTAGGGTTAAGTGTTTAAAAACTCATATTTTAATTAAATTTCAATGTTAATAATTCTTTATTTATTATAATTAATTAATTAATATATAATTAAATTAAAAGGTTAATATTATAAATTATAAGTGTTAGAAATACTATTAGTAAATAAATTAATTAGATGTATTTGTTTACTAATATTAATGTTTCTAAAGCTAGTTAAATCATTAGGGTTAATTTATTAAATTTAATATTAATTAAAAAATTTAGTTGTTATTAATACCAATGTTATTAATTCTTTGTTTTTTATAATTAATTAATTAATATATGGTTATATGTAATATTTAATCAAATTAAAAAGTTAATATTATAAATTATAAGTGTACTAATACTATTAGTAAATAAATTACTTAGTTGTATTTGTATACTAATATTAATGTTTTAAAGCTAGGGTTAAATTAAATAATATTAATGTTTGATATTTAAAAATATGATTTTAAAAACATTATTATTATTAATGGACTTAATCATAATTTACTTTATCATTATCATTTATAAAAATATTTCTTTTAATAATTATTATTTTTTCTTTTAATAATTATTAATATTTCTTATAGTAATGTTAACACTAGTAGTAATAATGGTATTAAAAACAAAGGGTGGTATTCTTAAGTGCAAGCAAGGTTGGGGAAAAGTTTAATAGTGTTCTTTATTATGGTGTAGGAGTGGTGGGATCCAACTGGTACTCACTTCCATGCCTCCATCTCTGTTTAGATTGTTGGGGTGCTTTCTGATTTCAAGGGCTTCTCTAAGTTTTCTTTTAAAATAATGATTTTCTTTTGCTAGGATATTGGTGTCTTCTAAGCATAATTGGTGATTTTTTTTTAAGGAGTTTTCTTCTAGTGCTAACGTTCATATTCGTTCATTCTTGATGTCCACTTTGTGTTCCTTTAGACTAGTGTTGAAGGGGCGACCTGTTTCTCCAATATAGAAAATCCCACAAGAACATGATATTATGTAGACACCTTTGCATTGTTTATGATCTATCGGGTCTTTAATGGGTCTCATTTTTTGTTTAATGGTTTGAATGATTTTCAAAGAGGTAGTGATATCTTTCTTCTTGTGAACCTTAGCAATTTTTTTGGTAACCCCTTTTATATAAGGTAAGTAGGATTTTATGCTAGGTTTTTGTGTATTGTTACTGTTGTTAATGTTGTTGTTTGTTCTTGTGGTGTGAGTGTAGGTCTTATTCTTGGTTCTATATATGACTTTCTTGATATCCTTAGAATTTTAGCCTATGTTTTTTAAGACATTGGTGAGGTGGATGTTTTCTTCATTAAGGTGTTCCTCATCCGAAATCCATGATGCTCTTATGGCTAAGGTGTTGAGGACTCCTATCTTTTGGGTGGGGTGGTGGTGGGAGTCTACGTGTAGATAGATTTCTGTGTGTGTCTTTTTTCTGAAGAATTTGTGTCCTAAAGTTCCATCTTATTTCCTATTTACTAATATGTCTAGAAACTGTATGCTCCCATTGTCTTCTTCTTCCATGGTGAACTTTATGTCTTCAGAACAGTTATTGAGGTGTTTGAAAAAAACATTTAGTTAAGTTTCACTGTGTGGCCATAACACATTGGTGTCATCAACATATCTTTTCCATCTAGATGGTTTCAATGGGTAAGTGTTGAGGGCTTATTTTTCAAACTTCTCCATGAAAAGGTTGGAAACTATGGGTGAGAGGGGGGAACCCATTTCCACTATAGTGGTTTGTTCACAAAACTCTCTTTGGAAACTCAAAACGGTTGATCTAAGACAAACTATGGCTAAATTGGCTGTGTGAGGGTTAGTGAACTCCTTAATTGTATGGATAGCTTCTTTGAGAGGGATCCTTGTGAAGAGCGAAACGACGTCAAAGCTAAGAATCTTATGTTTAGGTTCAAATCTTTCTTCTTGGATTATCTTCACAAAGGAATTGGAGCCTTTGATAAATGATTCTAAATTACCTACTAGAGGGCTTAGGATTTTGGCTACATACTTTGCAAGTTCATAAGTTGGGGAGCCTATAGTGTTAACAATAGGTTTGAGGGGAACTCCATCTTTATGGATTTTGGGAAGGCCATAGATTCTAGGGGTGATTTTTTGAGTTGGAATTAGGGCTCGAAACATCTATGAAAATCATGAACTCTATGGAAATTCTGAGTATAATTTCTGAAAACAATCACCATAGAAACCTAGCAACAGAGATAAAGATGTTGTGAAAGAAATGATAGCACTAATAGAAGAAACCCTGGATGACCTACGACCTCAAAAAATAGTTAATCAGATGGGGAAAAGATTGAAGACATGTCGAGAACTGCAAATGACTGCAAAAATAGAAGACTATGATATCAATTATATCATATTATATCTCAGCTCAGATGTCAATATATTAACAAGACAAACATGGGAGAGCATTAATAAGCTACGACTAGACTGGTCTCCCATTCAACTAAGGCTTGTGAACCAATCGAAGGTTCTAGCAATTGGTAGACTAACTCAAGTGCCTATCAAAGTCGAAGGATTAAGAACATATGTCGACTTTGAAGTCATTGAAATTGTCGATGACATAGATCCATATCCTGCAATTCTAGGAATTTATTGGGAAACAAACAACCAAACCATTATAAACTTTAAGAAAATGATCTTATCATTTGAAGATTCTAAAATAAGAGTGGTTGCTCCAATTGATCTGCTTGAAGGACAGAGATATGTTGAGATCGTACATAGTGAAGGGCAAGGAAATTACCGAGAACATTTGTATAACATCATTCGCTCAAAATAATACTATATAAATCCAACAATTGATCTAAAACTGAGTTGGCAGAGTGTAAGTTTATGCATGTTTGACTCAGGCAACGCCCTAGAAAACTGGCAGAATAGGATGCTTGAATATTCCATGAGAATATGCACATGATTCACAAGAGTTGTTCGAAGGGTAGGGGCTGAAGCAAGAACACTTCCTACACATGAAGAATTACCTAACCTTGCATCGTTTCTAGAATAATTTGAAGAAAAAGTCACAGAACTGTAAGGATTGTCTGCTCTAGACAATGTGCCGAAAGATACACCCACTAGATGGTGGGGTACAAACAAATAATCCATCTCCGAATGGACATAGTGTAGAATATTAATGGATATCATATTTGGGGATTATATAAATTTCCCTAATTAGAAGTATACAGAACTGATATATTGCCATGTCTCCAATTAAATAATTTAGAAATAAGACTATTTGCAAATAATGTTTCACCAACCTACTAGTTCCATACGTTGAGATGGAGACATAAATTTTGTAATAAGGGGCTATGGGACCCAAAAATACATTATTTTACCATATTCACATTTAAATGGGTCACATAAATGGCTAAGAAAATAATGTGGTATGGGTTAATGAAGACCCTAGGAATCTTGTGAAGACTTTGAATGACTCGATTCCCCGCACACTTGGCATGATATTCATCCAAATTCATAAACATGGGTAATGTAACATTATTGGATGGTAATTTGGTGTCAAATATCATATAATGAGCCAAGGAAGTCAAATTGGTAAAGGAGGGTAACTCTCATGGAAGAGGAAGAGACTAGAAGACAAGGTGTGCCACTTGGAAAGATATTGTATGCATTATATGGCAACAAATGATGGAATATTCTATGAAAAGTATGACAAATTCAGACCTGATTGCTGAAATATGACAAATATGACATGTTAGGGATAAAATTAGCCACCAATAGGTCCAATTTGGGAGTTATATTAAACCATTATAATTAGGGAAATAGTTGGAGCATGAAGAGGAAGACAAGTGTCATGAGAGTTACAAAACCACTAAGATGATTTGGAAGAAGCTCATGGAGGGAAATTCGACCTTAGGGGACATCATGAATTTTATAAAATGATTTCATGAGGAAGGATAATATCTTTTAATCATTTTTTAATTGGCCTTTGGAATTTTGGAGAGCTCTTTCTTGTCCATTGCATGGTGAGTGTTCATTGTCCTGGCTTATGACTTAATTTCGAGGGAGTTGGATTCCTTTCCAGGTTGGTTGATGGAGAGGCCATTCATAAATATCATGGGATATTAATGAAGGATTTTTATTTTCATTTTTAAGGTCCATATAGTCGAATTATCATCTATCTCCCCATTCTCTCATTCCTTCATCTCCATTCGCCCACACTCTCATTTGATGGCGCACTTGTTGGAATGATTATTGTTCCTTGCAGAGGATAGTTGACGCCCAAGATTTTATACATGATTCATAGATATGTAATATCATCTACATACTCTCTGTAAGTCTAAATATCAGAAATATATGTATGAAAGGATCACATTCCCAGTGCTCTTGAATAACTAGTTTTCATGGATTTGGCTTCAATATTGAAGTAGCTTTATATCAGATTTGTATGAGGACATTTATATGAGTTATATGATTATGGGGATGCAATATATGATATATGGCTCTGTAATTTTATTTACCCATGCTATTTAAGTATAAATATCATAAATACATATATGAAAATATTTCATACTAATGCCCTTGTATCACTAGTGTTAATGGATTTTGGCTTCAATCTTGAAGTAGTTTTATATCATATTTGTATGAGAGATATTCTATGAGTTTGAGGATTTTTTTACAGCCATATATTACATATTACTCTTTAATTTAATTTCCATAACCTATATGGATCAAAATCCAAGAAACTCAAGTGTAAAAATATTGCATTCCGATGCCATTGAATCACTAGTTTCCATGACTTTGGATTCAATCTTGGAGGAGTATTGTATCATATTTGTGGGAGTTTTTTCCTTTGAGTTTTATGATGTTTTGCAATAAATTTTGATTCCATTTATTACCACCATGTTTCATATTACTCTTAGAACCATATATTCTACCTTTCCTATGTCAAAGTCTAGCTAGTAATGTAAATTTCCCTTAGGCAATTTATATGAAAGTTACCCTACAAATGTTGCAGACCATAATGCATTTGAAGAACTTAATAAACATTATTAATGAAATTAATTTATCTATTATAGTCATTCCCATACTCTTTTCTTAAATTTTAAAGGTTCATACTTGATTTGGAGAGCTAGTTTTTGCATCACCCTTGGGGGGATTTGAACACAATTTCCTAGTAATTTTGGTCTTTTTGTCATTATCCCCAAACATGTTTTTAGAGTTCTAAAGTATGATACAAAGTATCCATTAAAAAAATTTGGATGTTTTAATACTCACCATACCATATCCTTTCAATTTCAGTACCATTTGATGAAAGTTGGAACCCTCTAGAGTCATGACTAGTTAAGCTCGAATTTTACCCAATTTGTGCATTTCTCAAAAATTGCCAAAAAGGGAAATTATAGTGGTATCAGAGAATGGTAATTTAACATATTAATTAATATCATCCATTGCATAAAATTTCACATAGATTTATTTGTTTTTATAATCGAATCGCCAAGCCCATTTTCTTTCCTCCCCTACCAAGGGAAGAAGAAATTACGTCCAAAGATATTGAAGCATGCTACCAAGGGTATCAAACTTTGAGATGGGATATTCGTGAAAGGTATTATTTCCAAGATTATCTTATAAAGTATATTTTTTTTACAATAATGAAAATGAGAACTCATTAAGGAATAATCAACAATGCACATGTATGGAGGAGACTAAGGAGCCACCAAGTTCTATGGGTTGTGAAATAGAAAAGAATTACATTATGAGGATCAAAATTCAATCCCGAGTGAATTTGAAAAATATGAGGAAAAATCACATGAGAATGAAAAATGGAACCTTTAAATTATATAATATCATTCCGAGACACATTCTACTGTGGACATGGACCAAAGGGAATCTACTAATGGATGCTTGAACTGTGAAGGAGTACCTACTAATGGGTGCTCACAACTCTATGTTGGTGACATAGATATAATATTGGAAAATTTTTCTTCATTAAATGTTCTCATAAGCATGAATATGAATACCTTGTGACAGATAATGAAGAACCAATATCAACTTCCCCATGACCACTTGATCTTCAAGAAGTTTATCAACTCAAGCACAAAGAAGAAGAGGAGGTTTGGTCTCATGAACCATCCTTCATTGAATGGTATTTGAATATGAGTGAAAGGGATATCCAATAGGCCCTTATAATACTCCGTGACACTCAAGCATTGGTATTTAATTCTTGTTAGAAATTTTCTTCATTGGAGGATCCATCCTTCCTTGAAGACATGGAGAATATTCAAAGAGCAATGTGCAACATCAAAGGTAATTTCATGTCTTTGCATGTTGAAAGAAAAAATGTCATTGATATTAGTGAATGGTTACATGAATCCTACTTGAAGAATAATGAAGATATTCATAACCTAAAAATTCAAAATGTGCAACTTCTTGAGAGGTTTCAAGATACTTGTTCTTCCTCCTATGT
Source organism: Pseudotsuga menziesii (assembly GCA_001517045.1). Lineage (NCBI taxonomy): Eukaryota > Viridiplantae > Streptophyta > Pinopsida > Pinales > Pinaceae > Pseudotsuga > Pseudotsuga menziesii. Next base: position 54,697 of record LPNX011226779.1, read on the forward strand.
TTCAGATTGTCATATGGTAGATTTCTTGGACGAATCTCATGACATCATGGATCATGAGAAATAGGAAAAATTACAGGTTATTTATGTGTTTGAATATGATATTGATGATTTCCAATCACTAGTTGTGGTATAAGAGGAACTCGAGTTTCCTCTTAAAGATGGGTGTACACTTTTTGAAGAAATGCATGATTCCACTACCTTGGAACCAACCTATAGGAATTTTTTTGTATTTTTAAGGGAGGTGCATAATCCTACCCCTATGGATCCTCCACATGATGAAAAATTTTGACTATATAATCCTTTCGGTGAGTTGGTTATTTCTCCTACTTCCTAAACTTCCAAATTTTGCAGCATTCATCCTAATGAAGTATGGGTGAAAGGTTTCTTTTTAATGGTGCCACATGAAGAGTATGGACTTTGTATCTCTCATTTTTATTATGACATGATTAGAGAACCATATTATGTACATTTTCAGAATCATCCCTTGTTACATTATGATTATACACATCTACATGGATGCAACTATGATGTTCACTTGAGTCACTTGGAGACTCATTATTTTCCTTGCTCCTTGCCTAGTCCATTTGATGTTGGAGGAACTTCATCCCACACTTGGGTGAAGAGATATACGATTGATGAAAATCATTATTGGCTGCAACATACTCTATTATTTCATGATGATATACATACTCATGGGTGTATTGATGAGACTTCTTTGAGCCACTTGAATTCTTCATGTTTTCTTTGCTCCCTATTTTGTTCAGATTTTGGTGGAGGTTCTCCATTCACTTATTGAATGAAAGAACACATGGCTGATTATATTGATGCACAATATATCTTTACGGTAGCAGCATTATGGGACATGGTATCCTCACCTATGTCATTGGGGAATATCTTATATAATAATTGATGCTTGTGTGTATGGGCCATATGGTGATCTACTTACTTGGATGTACAAGCACTTTCATGATTCTTTGATGAGGTACCTTCTTGATGTACATTTGTATGATGTTGTTATGTAATTTCATGATATATATTTTGTACTCATGATGTTTGTAAGGGTGCAATACCAAAAATGAGATCCTGGAATTGCTTGGTTTCATCTCACTTGGAGTATCAGTTTGGTTGTTGGTTTGAGAAAGAAAACCAACCTTCAGTTATTTGAGTTCATCTTTGCAGAGCAGCATTCTGGTTTCCTATGTGGGAGAAATTTTGAGAAATGGATTCAATTTTCACATGTTTGGTTTTCATGGCATTTCATCATAGAAATTTCACACAATTCATTTATTAGGATAATATGGGACCCTCGGATCAGTTTTTTCTCTCATTGGGTTCAATTATGGGGGAAACAAGCAGCATTGGAGATTTATTCACCACTTGAGAAAATGATTGTAATAAGAGTAGCAGGAACAAGCATGGTGGTTCCTCTCTGAAAATTTCTTGGAATATTAATAAACCCAAAGTTTGGTAACTTAGCACCAACTTCAAAGAATTGTATAGAAGCAAAAAGGGGTGAAAGTTCAGAAAAGGTTTCCAAAATATGGAGGTAAAGATTATTTGAACAAATTTGGTTTTTATGGATTTGAGTAATCCTTTTGGTGTTAGTGGTGATGTTACATGATATATAAATATGCACAATCCATATCTCTTTACTTTTGGGAACACAAAATTGTAGTCCATGAGTGCCACTACTCAAGATGGCGGCTAAAGAAAATCAATGAGCATAACCATAAGATAGCACTTGGTGCAAGGGAAGGAGTACCAAATGAGGATGCCACTTGGGAATATAATTTTTTATTTTCAGAATACAAAATTTTCATTGCTTGAGGACAAGAAATCTTGATTTGGGAGGATTTTTCATGTCCGCAATTAAATAATTTCCAAATAAGACTATTTGCAAATAATGTTTCACCAACCTACTAGTTCCATAGGTTGGGATGGAGACATGAATTTTGTAATAAGGGGCTATGGGACCCAAAAGGACATTAGTGTACCATATTCACATTTAAATAGGTTACATATATGATAAATTCTAATAAAATAATGTGGCATCGGTTAATGAAGAAACTTGGAAGCTTGTGAAGACTTGGCTGACTAGATTCCCCGCAACCTTGGCATGATATTCATCCAAATTCAAACACATGGGTAAAATAAAATTATTGGATGGTAATTTGGTGTCAAATATAATATAATTAGACAAGGAATTTGAATTGGTAAAGGAGGGAAACTCCCATGGAAAAGAGAGAGACTAGAAGACAAGGTGTGCCACTTGGAAGGAGATTCTATGCACTCTATGACAACAAATGATGGAAGATTATATGACAAGTATGACAAATTCAGACCTGATTGCTGAAATATGACAAATTCGACATGTCAGGGATAAAAATATCCACCAAGAGGTATAATTTTGGAATTATAGGAAGCCATTCAAATTGAGGAAATAATTGGAGCATGAAGAGGAAGACAAGTCTCATTAGAGTTACTAAACCACTAAGATGAGTTGGAGGAAGATCACGGGGGGGAATTATACCTTAGGAGGAATCGTGAAGTTAATAAACATATTTCATGAGAAATGAAAATAGATTTTGATCATTTTTTAATTGGCCTTTGGAATTTTGGAGAGCTTTTGCTTGTCCATTGCACGATGAGTGTTCACTCTCCCTGCTTGTGAACCAATTTCGAGGGAGTGGGATTCCTTTCCAAGTTGTTTGATGGAGGGGAAATTCATAAATCTCATGGAATATTAATGAGGAGTTTTATTTTCAGTTTGAAGGTACATATAGTCGAATTCTCATTTATCTCCCCATTCTCTCATTCCTTCTTCTCCATTCCCCCACACTCTCATTTGATGGCGCACTTGTTGGAGTGATTCTTGTGCCTTGCAAAGGAATTTGATTTCCAAGATTTGATACATGAATCATGGATCTGAAATATCATCTACACATTCTCTCTAATTCGAAATATCAGAAATATATGTATGAAAGGCTCACATTCCCCGTGCTCTTGAATAACTAGTTTTCATGGATTTGGCTTTAGATTTGTATGAGGACATTTATATGCATTTTATGATGATGGCGAAGAAATATATGATGTATGGATATGAAAATTTATTTCCACGTGCTCTATAAGTTGAAATATCAGAAATACATGTATGAAAATCTTGCATACTCTTGCCCTTGTATCACTAGTGTTCATGGATTTTGGCTTCAATCTTGAAGTAGTTTTATACCAGATTTGTATGAGAGATATTATATGAGTTTGAGGATGTTGTGAAAGCCATATATTATGTATTAATCTATATTTTAATGTCCATATCATCTGTGGATCAAAATCCAAAATACTCATGTGTGAAAAGCTTGCATTCACATGCCATTGAATCACTAGTTTCCATGACTTTGGCTTCAATATTGGAGGAGTATTGTATCAAATTTGTGGGGGTGTTTTCCTTTGAGTTTTATGCTGTGTTGGAAGAAATTTCTATTCCATTTATTACCACCATGTTTAATATTACTCTCAGAACCATATATTCTACCTTTCCTATGTCAAAGTCTAGCAAGTAATGCAAATTTTCCTTAGGCAATTTCTATGAAAGTTACCCTACAAATGTTGCATACCATAATCCATTTGCAGAACTTAATAAAAATGATTAAGGACAGTAATTGATCTCTAATACTCATTCCCATACTTTGTTCTTGAAATTGGGAGGGACGTCCTTAATTTGGAGAGCTATTTTGATGTTGAGACAAACTCACTCAATAGGGCTTCCCTATTTATCGACACCCAAACCACCACGATCTCCCTGAGCACCGGCTTAAACATATTTTACCCCATTCGACAACACCCATAGAACGGATGAAGTCTCACCCAATATTTTTGAGGGAGAGCTGACGGAACCAAGTTTCCATAGAAAGAAGGAGGACCATGTGCATCTACTTATCAACTTAGCACAACATTATTTGGTTGATCTAATCATTCAACTTAGACATTAATAGAACCATATCATCATTCAATAGATCACATTATCATACCATAATTGCAATTAACACATTGATGCAGAAACAGATCTAATAGAATACAATCATTTAAAGCAAGGAAACATTGCATCATTTACAGATTCATGTCATAGATACACATTGCATTCATAATTGAGTCACATAAGACAATAAAAAAGGAAAATATAAAAAGACACAATGATTCTACTGAACTTTCGTCATGTCATATTAACTTTCGTACAAAACCAAAGGCTCTCCAAAAAAATTCCTCAAGTTGCATACATAGATCAACAACTTCAAAACCAAACTCTGTCTCCAAAGATCAAGAAAAATTCAACTCTCCAAGCCATCCAAACATTTGCAATTCACCATATTCTTATAGGCTTGTTCCTTTACATCGGTAGTCCACTTAACTAACCCCCTAACTATTTCTTAACATATTCTTTAAAATAGTGACCACTATCCACAAAATGTTGTCCAAAACTAAAAAAGATGACCAAAAATACATAAAATAATATAACTATGACTTGCGTGATATATTTGACCTTGCACAACATCCGCGATGTTGTGCAACTACCTTATCTCAAAGCTTCCTTCCAATAGGCCCCCAACAAGATCTTGTGGCTCACCCTCAAGCCACATCAGTTCGACATGGTGTACTCATTGGTCTTTATTTTGAAGTATTTGTACTGTTGATTAATCTCCTTCACCTATTCTTTGAACTTCTTAGTGATCTCCTGACTTCCTATAACATTAGAGAAAATTCAACTCAAAACGGGCCTCCTAAAGAAAATAATAAAATAATAGTTAAAATAACAAAATAATATTTATTAATTTTGGATGAAGAAAAGAAAAAAACTACTTTTTTTGTTTGTATTTTTGACGTATCTCCCTATTTTTTTACTCAAATTTTGATATGGAGAGATCGTTGGATGTAGAATTAAATTCCACATCCAACGTGTACCCACTTGGCATACTTTTGATGGAACCTGCTACCTAAAAACAAGAAATACTCGAAAAAATGTGATGATGACATCATCATCACATTTTTTCAGGTATTTATTGTTTTTGGGGTAGTGGGGTCCATCAAAGGTATGTCAAGTGGGTACTCATTGATTTGTAATTTAATTACGCATCCAACGAGATATCCCTATCGAAATTTGAGTAAAAACACAGGGAAATATGTCGAAATACGAACAAAAAAAGTACTTTTTTTTTATGATACCTATCCCCAAATTTATATTAAAAAATTGTTTAATACCTATACGGTATTTCAAATTTAAAGAAATTTCATTGGCTAACACAAGATGACATGGAATTTGAATTAGGGTTCAAAGGCCCATTTTTAGTTGAAATTTTCTCTAATGAGTCATGCGCCAATGGGTGCTCCACCATCTTATCAACAACCTCCTTTTTTCCTTGCTAAACTTCCTCTAGCGTAGAGAATTCATTAACAAAAAGCTACGCTCGAATATCTTGGAACTCATAGAGTTTTGTACTCCGCTTCTGCTGACGCTTTTATGCCTTAACAACGCGCTGCGGCAAATCCTTCAGCTGAACAGACTTAGTGATATGAACAACTGGTGGTAGCACTCTCAGTGATGTCTTCAGTGTCGCCAGCTTCCCTTCTGCCTTTTGCAAATGCTTGGCCAGTTGCTCTAATTTCTTGTCCTAGACTACTCTGCCCCAAAATTACATAGTCACTTCACTGGGTATTTATGGTTCTTGGTCATTCTCCTTGGCTTTGCCCTAGGTCGCGTGGGAGGAACATACCTAGGGATATTCACAATGGACACCCCTATGCAAGTTGCTGACTCCATAGCCCCTGAAATTGAAGGACTCGACTATGCAGGTGTCTCCTCTTATTCTTGCGTAGAAGTTCTGGTTTGGTGTTTCTTCAGCACTGGGGAGATAACCCACCGACCCCCCCTCTTCTTCTTCAGGACAGAGGAAGGCCCCATCGGCATACTTGGGACTTCTTCCTCAATGGTGTATGGAATGACCGATGAATCCCTCTCAATGGAAATTTCAACCATTACTTGCTCCCTCTACATGCCCCACAACTCTATGACTCAATCAATGCAACTCAACATGACTCAAAAATTCACCAACATAGTTGGGAACAACTCTGCAACCCAACAACTCAATTCTTAGACTTGCACAATGGTGAATGTCAACTGCTTTCGACCCCTTCTTATAGCACCGAACCAATCGCACCTCCATCATGACCAAATATACTTTAATCATTTCGACCAAATCTTGCATTAATCACCTAAGTCTGTCAGTGATCCTATCGATCCAATGGTTAGATCTTTCATAAATGCACGTCACTTCAACAAGCGTCACTGGTTAACTGCTTTAACTATCTTCATTTATTACTAATTTGACTATGTTGCAGCCCTGCGGCTGTCATGACAGAACTTCCTAAGTGTGCTACTGACTCCCCTACTTGCACATCCACTTCCTATTGGTGTGCCCTCCTTCTCACTATATATATATATATATATATATATATATATATATGTATGTATGTATGTATGTATGTATGTATGTATGTATGTATGTATGTATGTATGTATGTATGTATGTATATATATGTATGTATGTATGTATATATGTTTATTTTTTCATCGCTCAGTGCCTCAAGCATCAGGCAGTTTCAGGCCCATTCGATAGGGCTTCATCCTACTACCATTCACTAGCTTAGGCAACATTGCTTCATCTAACTAATGAAGATGAACTGATCCTCCTAAAGTAATGGAATTAATGAGATATGGACCTAGCAAATGAATTTGTAACTTACATGGATGCTTCATGAACTTGTTGTCATACAACAACACCAAGTCTCCTTGTTGAAACTGTTTGTTCTTGATATGTCGATCATGCCAAGCCTTCTGTCGATCCTTCTCAACGTGATCATGAAAACATGCAATAAAGAGGTATTCCTTGAGCTATATTAACTACTCCAGTAATTTCTCTAGTGTTGATTCCTCATCTATGCTTGTTGCTACTACGATGCACAAGATAAAAACAATGTACTCCATAGGCATGACTAACTCTTTACCATACACCAAATTGAATGGTGTTTTCCCTGTCAATCTTTTGCAAGTTATGAGATATGCCCAGAAGACTGCTGGAACCTTAAAATCCCAGTCATTGTGGTTGGCATTACATACCTTTGTAAGTGCATGCTCCAACTCCTTGTTGAACGCCTCCACTGTCCCATTCGCTTGTGGATGATACAGGGTACTCTTCTTATGTTATATCTAAAGATCCTCTGTCAATGCACTGATTACGCAATTGATGAAGTGACTCCCTTAGTCACTCATCAATATCATTGGGCACCGGAACGAAGTCACAATGTTGTCAAATAGGAGCCTCACTTCTATCGTAGTGGTGCAATCCACAACAGGTGCAGCCTCTACCCATCTTGTCAAATAGTCAGTCATTGTAATGATGTACCTCGCAACAATTCTATTCTCGGGTTAATTGGTCCCACAATGTCCACAACCCATTTATCAAATGGCTGCAATGTCACTTGAGGTACCAATGACATCTCATCCCTCCTTGATGGTTTTCTAGTTCGTTGACAGACGTCGCAACTTCGCCCATAATATATTGCATCATTATGAAGAGTGGGCCACCAAATTCTTTCTTAAAGCACCTTCCTCGTAGTATCTTCAACTCCATAGTGTTCACCAACAACTCCCTCATGTGGCCCAATATATTACCTTATTCATGTGATAGGACATGTTTTTGTTTTCCATCATTTAATACTTTTATTTATGTTTTGAAGCTTGGTTTTACTTTTTATTCCTAGAAAATTTTGTTGATTGGGATAGTTTTAGTTTTTTCCCTTTAGCTTTCATGTTATTTGATTCTTTTTAGTTTATTTTTACAAGTTTTGGTTTGAATACATGATCAAAGGGCTTATATAAGGCTTATATGGATTAAAAAGTATAAAAAATAACATTAAAGTTTGCTTAGGGTCCCTAAATCAAGTCTAACAGTATATCATGAGTTTAATTTTTGAAAATCATTAACTTGAATTTTCTTGTAGCGCAAGCCAAAAACAAATGCACACAGGCACTGCAATAAATTTGTGCAAAGTTAAAAATAATCATTCAATGTTGTGGAGATTTAGTTCTCTATGTCGCCGACACTGCGGCAGCAATATGGTATAAAGCTTTGATGAGGTAGTTGCTAGAGCTTCCGATCGCCGATTGCGAAGCTAGTGGTCTAAAGTGCAGACACTACGACATCATAGTTGTTTAAAGAAACGACAAGATAGTTGATAGAGCTTCCGATCACTGAGCATGAAGCTAGTGGTTTATGTCATTGACACTGTGGCAGCATAGTGGTTTAAAGTTTCGATGAAATAGTTGACAAAGATTTTGATCACCGATCGTGAAGCTAATGGTTTAAAGATAGTTGCTAAAGCTTCCAATTGCCGATCGCGAAGCTAGTGGTCTAAAGCGCTGACACTACAGCAGCATAGTGTCTTGAGGTTCTGATGCATTAGTGATTACTGCTTCTGATCACCAACAAGTTAGTAATGGGAAGTGCTGATTCGTTCAGTCTTGGGGCTCTGATTGCCGAAGATTAGTTGTTAGTGATGGAAGACGCCGATATCACGGCAACATTCAAATATTAATCACTGTGACAAGTGTCAGTATCATCATGAAGGTGAATCGTGGCGGTTTCTTGTAGAAGTGAGACAATAATGATAACATACCATAATGAGACAAAGACATTTCAAATCACGTTTTTCCTAAAATGCACATAGAGCAGGTGGAGATTGTGGCGAAAAATCAATACTTGAAAATTGGAATTTTGAAACAGAGTAAAATTAGGGCTTTGGGGAGCGGTCATTTGGAGTGTCAAAATGGTCAGAGAATATTGGGGCATGCAGTTTGACACCTAACAGATGGGAGAACAGGATTCCATCAGCTGGATTAGTTTTTTTAATAGGTAGGCTGCGAACTGATTTCCAAGGTTTATTAATTTGGGGTTTTTCTAAACAGAAGATTAATGGATGAATTGAGGGCAGATTATTAGTTGTTAAGCCTAATTGATACTAAATGATGGATGCTCAGTAATGAGGTTAAAAGTATTGTCCAACTTAAAACATAGTCAAAGTGTGTTGTATTTATAGAAGTTGTTTGACAATATCTTAAAATGAAAAAGAGTGGAAAGACCAATAGGGAAAAACCCTCAGACATAAGTTGGGTAAAAAATTTTCCAAATTGTGCACAATTGTTTGTAGAAGCATGATGGTTAATGTTCTTCGAAAATATTGAAGGTTATCATTCATAGGTTTCTTACAAGTTTTATCAATGTTTAGACAAGGATGTAGTGTCTTTTGACACTATGAAGTTCAAACTAACCAGGGAGTTACTAGCAAAAGCAATAGGAATTTTGGATGAGGGATAATTCTGGTTCAAAAAGGTGCCCTTCACTTTTGATGCTCAGAGATATCTGCTTCCAGGTGTAGTAGAAGACTAGGGAAAAGGGGTTCCTATTCAAAAATTTAAACCTGAGTAAATTGAGCCTATCAAAATATTACAAAGTTATGCCATCTATGAAGGGAGATTTGCCTTTGTGTTTAAGTATCATTTTAGATTCCTTCAGCATCTCAGTCATGAATCTAAAATGAATCTTCCTTTATTCTTTTTGAAAAAAAGATGTCATGTAGGGTGAAAGAATACCAAGATCATACAAAACAACCAGTTTTTCACCATGGGCTCATAAAACTGATCATAAGTACTGTATTGCAGAAAAGAGAGAAGACATGGGAACACTTCTTATTTTGGTTAGGTTTCCAAACTAAGAAGGAGGATCAGTCTCACAAGAGACAGGTAGATAAGGGTCAGAATTTGATTAAGAAACTTAGAAAGAATGTCATAGTCAAAGCTGAAGAAGCTGATAAACCAAGAGAAGGTTTGAATCAGGAAAATGAAAACATTGAGTTTGGATAGTGAGTTAATGTTGAGGAAAGAAAAGTTTTACAGTCAAAGATGAAATAAGTTGAGCCAGTGGAAGATGTTTTACCTACAGAATCAAAATCAAGGTGAAGAGGAGATAGTGTCATGAAAGAAAAGAGTGAAGGTTGTTGAATTTGCTTCAATAACTCATCAAGGAAAAATTCTGAAAATGTCAGGAGAAGTTGGAGCAGTCTGGAGACCTAAGACAGGGCTGAACAACAAGCTTAATTTAAACATGAAGAAACTATTAAATCCCAAATTGGCTGAGAAAAAGGTTACAATAATATAAGATTCATCATCTCAGGAGGAATTGGGAGATAGTGAAGATGATAACAAAGATGTTATAAAAGGTAAAAAACTGATAGTATCAAAAGAAAAATCAGTCTTTATTGATACTAAGATTTCAGTCATTTTCATGGAGGTTCGAAAACAGATGATTCAGGAACATCAACAGAATGATATAAAAAAATCTTGTATGGAGAAAAGAGAGCTAATTGAAGAAGAAGGTCAGTGCAGTATTGAAGTTGAAGAACAGCCAGAGGTTCCTGTAACCTTCACATATCTTATGAATGAGGATGAAGAAATATACAAGAAGCTAAAAATACCATGGATACCTGAAGGGATGCAAACAATATCAGGAGATAAATGTATTGATTCTGAAAACAAAAATCTACAAAGGAGCATTAAGCAATACAAGCATCAAATTGAATATATGCATGAAACCAATGATGGATTAGTAACTACAAATAGGAGACTTAGAGAAGACTTGGAGGAAGTAAACGGTCACTACCAGGAATTGATTGCAGTATCTAAAGAGGCTCTTAAAATAAAAATACAAGCAAAGAATCAGTTTACAGAATTAAAGCATACTATCCAGGAGCTGACTCAGCAGAATGAAGAGTTAACAAAGAAAGTTACAGACTTGGAAGAAGACCACTTGAAATCTAAAAGGAAAGCTCAAGCTTTGGAGGGAATTGCTCTATTATCTGAAGAAACAAAAGACTAGGAGAGTTATTAGTTAGTTTGAAAGTTATTTTATTTTATTTTTGTATAATGTTAGTTTATATTGAAAAAATTGATAGATGAACTAAAATTAGTTAGGGTTCAGTTATGCAACTGTTTGTGAAATAACATGACAAATCTAAGTCTGAAAGAGGACAAAGGGTTTGATTTTTGCTGACAAGGGGAGGCTATCAGGCTTTGTTTATGAGATAAGTGTAAATACTCTTATGTGTTTTTGATGACTGAACTATGAAATATATGCACTATATGCCCTTTTGATTATTGAATGGTTTCATTTCTAATTTGTGTTAATTACTTAGTTGGTATATTCATTTCCAGTTTAATGTTTTTATGCTTGAAATGCTTGCTAACTGTGGGTGAAACTCAGTATTGTGTTTATTCTATTAGATTATGGTTTATATGTTATGCATCTCAGTCATTCGAATGCTCATGATTTAGTGTTTTCTTTAGTCTTATGAATGTTTTCCCTCTTGTCTTCAAACTGTTCAACCAAAACCCTAGAAAAACCTATTTTACTTTATTGTGTTTATTGAGATTGTGTTGTCTTGTTCTTTCGTAGTCTAAGAACAATTTCTGGCATGAACATCTTTGGTGTTGTTGCTGGGGACAAAGTTGAAAACATTTTTTCCCTGGGATACTTATCATTTCACTGGTTTTGAGAGGTGAACTTAAACCAGCAAATTTAGAAGACTACTTTTCACCAGTATTTCACAGTGGCTACTAAGGGAGTTGGAACAAGAAACAGACCTAGTTCACCTTTATAGCTGGGTGTTTTAGACCCATAACATATATTGAAAATAGCCAGGAAAATCAGAAGGTCTCAGTCATCACCAGCCCTATGTAACCCTGATTAGTTAGATATTTCATCACCTTTTTCTGTTATGAGGGGAGAAGAACAAGAGTCATCTTGATGAAGCCTAAAATTCCTGTTGGTAATTTTCAAGTTTTCACTGATCCTCAATATTTTAAGAAAGCAAAGACAATATCTCCTGGAAAAGTCCCTTTATTCCATCTCAAAGTTGGTAAAACTCCATTTTAGCCGAGTTCTAGTCAAGTCTTTCCATCACCTAGACCAGTTAACTTAAATATGGTAGCCCAAAATCAGTTATTAGACATGATGGACCGAATGGTGTCAACTAGGTATGAACCTTTAGTTTTGCCTCAACCTTTGAATGCATTTCCTGGGGGTGATTACCAAAAATACCTGCCTAGGTTGAATGGACAAGGTGAAACTACAGCTGAGGAGCATTGGGATGCTTTTCTTAGCCGTGCTGATAATCAGAATATTGAGGCCAAGGATGTATGGATGAGGATGTTTGTACAGAGTCTTGTTGGAGAGGTTAGAAAATGGTTCAGGGAGTTGCCTACAAATTCTATCACTATCATAGAAGAGATTCAGGACCTTTTCATGAGAGAATGAGGTGATACCAAGGATCACACATATTACATCACTGAGTTTGGAGCCCTTAGGAGAAAGAAGGATGAAACCATAGCTGATTTTTCAAAGAGATTCAAATGTATGGCAGAATTCCAGCAGAGATAAAAACTTAAAAAACATCTGCAAAACTCACATATGCCAATGCTTTTGATCATGAATTTTCCCTACTTTTAAGAGAAAGAAGACCTGTTACTTTACTGAACATGCAGGATGCAACATTAGAAGTGGAGTCCAATATATTAGCTTCTAATAGATTGAAGGGAAATATAGCTTAGCAAATATATGAGAGGAAGAGAAAGAAGGAGGCAACTCCAGGGGTTTCAACAAATTGATGTAATGGCCAAGCTAGTTAAGATCTTGACAGCAAAATTAAACAAGTTGGAATTAGAGAAGAATTCAAACAAACCTGTTCAAGAGGGTGATAGAAACCCTAATAATCCAAACCAATTCAAAAGAAAGTTTGTGCATCGTTTCATTCCAAGAGAGAGAAGAAATAATGATATTCAGCGAGAAAGGAGAGAAATGGAGGATACAAAAGTACCACCCCCACTTCAGAATAATTTAGTTGATGAAGAAGAAATTGAAGAGGAAGTGTTCCTTGAGGATACAGACTAGGATATGAATTATTTTGGAGAGCAGTTAACTGAGGGTTTTGTCACTGAAGAAGAGTTTTTAAACTTAGAATATTATGATGCTGATATGTTTGAAACAGAAAATGATTTAAATCTTGAAGTGACTGCTGTAACTACTGATACATACCAGACTGAGCCAAATAAAAATTTGAATTTGAGTTCAGGTCCAAAGCAAGTAGTTCAAAATCTAAAGAAAAAGGCAGTTGTACCTCCTAAATAGCAGTCTAATCATGTGTTAGAGAAAAAACAAACTCAAGATAAACAAAAGAAGAATGTGGAAGTTGAAGAGGTAAATAAAAGTATGCAGAATTTTAACCTGGAAAATGAATTAGGCAAAATCAAGATCCCTATGCCTTTCACCGAGTTGATGAAGAATCCTTCTTATAAAAATTCAGTTCTGAAAATGATTGGTTCAGCAAATAGTCAGCCTCATTCTGATACAGTGAATTTACAAGAAGAAAGTCCTAAAATCTTTATTAGATCAGCCAAAGAAAAAAAAATTGAAAATGAGGTAGGTGCATCACCTCCTTTTTACATCACACTAACTATTCATGAACATATGATACATAATTGTCTTTTGGATTCAGGAGCATCACATAACCTAATGCCAAAATCTGTCATGGAGGCTTTAGGTTTGAGTATAACAAAACTGTATCATGATTTGTATGCTTTTGATTCACGAGCCATAAAATGTTTAGGAGTGATTAAAGATATGGTTGTCAATTTAGCTCAGCTACCGATGAAGAGTGTGATTATGGATGTGGTAGTAGCAGACATTACACCTAAGTTTAGACTGCTCCTCTCTAGATAATGGGCCAAGAAAGTTGGTGGAACACTATAAATGCATTTAACATATGCTACTATTCCTGTATTTGAAGCAGAAAACAGAAGGTTATATAGAGAGTTACAATTTTCCTATATTGTGACAGATGACAAGAACCCTACAAATCATCCCTTGTATGTTGTTGACAAGGATTTGGGTACTTGTATGATGAATTTTAGTGATGATGATAATACTGCTGGTTTATTACAGGTTGAAAAGGAAAAAGCCAGTAAAATGCACTAGGGAACAAGAAGATGAACTTTGGCAATTATATTTTGATGGATCATCCTGTAAGGAAGGTGTTGGAGCAGGGGTTCTTTTAATATCTCCTAGTGGTGAAATAGTAAAGTTAATGCATAAATTGGAATTTATCACCACCAATAATTCTGTAGAATATGAAGCTTTGTTGTTAGGTTTGAAAGCTGCAAAAGATTTAGGCATTCAACAGATTTATGTATATGGTGACTCCAAGTTGGTTGTTCAGTAGGTGAGGAACAACTATCAAGTGAAACAAGATTTGCTGAAAGTGTACCGTAATGAAGTATGTGATATCATAGACAATTATTCTGTGGCTTTTAACATCACTTATATTCCTAGGGATCATAACCAAACTGTTGATTCTCTGGCCTCAGAAGCCACACATTTTAGGATTCCCAAAACAACAGAGCTAAAATATCCTATTGAGGTTAGGTACAGACCTTCTGTGCTTGATAATGTAAGGAAGGGGAAAGTTTTTGAAGATGACATTGAAATAAAAAGGTTTTTAGAGCTAACAGGTGAGTTTTCCAATTCCCTAAATGATCAAGAACAAGATGATGAAGTTGAAGATTTTTAAGATATTGCAGAAAATGAGATTGTTGGTCACAAGATTATTGGACTTAAAAGTAATTTCATTCATAAAGGTTTGGTGCCATTAGAGAGAATGTTTTCAAAAGATGATACACCTTTAAAACCTGTTGTACAGTCTTCAAAAGAAAATGTGGTGGACTGCAATATTGGCACCCCTAAACATCCAAGAAAGCTACTAGGTATTTAAAATTGAAAAATACTAAATACGGTTTGATAGAACAATAGCTGTTTTGGAAAGATCCAGGAGGTATTTTGCTCAGATGTTTCGATAAACCAGAAATTGAACGTGTAATCTCTGAATCCCATGAAGATACGTGTGGATGACATAAGTATTGGAAGGAAACAACATATAAAATTCTTAGAGCAGGATATTATTGGCCCTCTTTATTTTCAGATGTATATCAGTAGGTAAGAGCATGTATCCCTTGTCATAAATTTGTTGGTAAACAAAATTTGTTGTCATTACCTTTAAAATCAATTGCAATTAATGCCCTTTTCAGCAGTGGGGTTTGGATTTCATAGGAGAGATAAATCCATCTTCTTCAAAGCAACATAAGTGGATTTTGACTGCTACAGATTTCTTTACTAAGTGGGTAGAAGCTATTCCCATAAGGAATGCCATAGATAAGGTGATCATAGATTTTATTGAAGAAAATATTCTCAGTAGATTTGGATGTACACAGAAAATATTGACTAACAGTGCTAAGGCATTTAAATCAAAGGCTATCATAGAATTTTGTGAAAAGAATGGTATCCTGTTGAAACACTCAACTCCTTATTATCCCCAGGGGAATGGGTTAGCTGAGTCATCTAATAAAAATATCATTTAGAGTATCAGGAAGTTACTGAAGCATAATAAAAGATCATCGGATTCTATGCTAAAGTATGCATTATGGGCAAATAGAATAACAGTTAAACAAGCAATTGGAACTTCTCCTTTCCAATTAGTATATGGTAGAGATGTAGTTTTTCCTATTCAGTTGGGCATCCCAGTGATGAAGTTTTTTCAATATTGTCAGGAAGAACCTAATGATATGCAAAGAATAATTTATGCAATGATAGAGTTACAGCAGAAACGAGAAAAAGTGGAAGAAAAGGCTCAGCTGTATAGGTTGAAGATCAAAGAAAATACTTTTTCAGTGGGAGACATGGTTTTGAGATGGGATGCTAGGAAGGAGTAGAAAGGAAAGCATGGCAAGTTTGATAACCTTTGGTTTGGTCTTTTCATAGTATTGAATTTTTTGGAAAACAATACTTTTGTTCTATAGACCTTGGAAGGTGAGGAGTTGTCTAATACAGTTAATGGACGATTCCTCAAGCATTTTTATAGCTTTTGAGATGGATACTGGAATTTGATTGTAAATATCGGTGTGAATAATAGAATAAGGACTCCATAACCCAATGGAAATTTTGCAGAGTAGCAAGTAGCAGCACAGAAGGCACTAGTCTACAGGTTCTTGAAGACTCACAGGGAGGACTTCATCCCGCAGCAGGAGCCAGATGTTAGGTCATGTTTCTATTTTCCATCTTTTAATACTTTTATTTATGTTTTGAAGCTTGGTTTTACTTTTTATTCCAAGAAAATTTTGTTGATTGGGATAGTTTTAGTTTTTTCCCTTTAGCTTTCATGTTATTTGATTCTTTTTAGTTTATTTTTACAAGTTTTGGTTTGATTTCATGATCAAAGGGCATATATAAGGCTTATATGGATTAAAAAGTATAAAAAATAACATTAAAGTTTGCTTAGGGTCCCTAAATCGAGTCTAACCCTATATCATGAGTTTAATTTTTGAAAATTATCAACTTGAATTTTCTTGTACCGCAAACCAAAAAAAAATGCACATAGGCGCTGCAAGAAAGTCGTGTAAAGTTAAAAATCATCATTCAATGTTGTAGATATTTAGTTCTCTATGTCGCCAACACTGCGGTAGCAATCTGGTATAAAGCTCCGACGAGGTAGTTGCTAGAGCTTCCGATCGTCTATTGCGAAGCTAGTGGTCTAAAGTGCTGACACTACGACATCATAGCTGTTTAAAGCTCCGACAAAATAGATGATAGAGCTTCCGATCACTGATCGCGAAGCTAGTGGTTTATGTCACAGACACTAAGGCAACATAGTGGTTTAAAACTTTGATGAAATAGTTGATAAAGCTTTCGATCACCGATCGTGAAGCTAATGGTTTAAATATAGTTGCTAAAGTTTCTGATCACCGATCGCGAAGCTAGTGGTCTAAAGTGACGACACTATGGCAGCATAGTGTCTTGAGGTTCCGATAAATTAGAGATTACTGCTTCTGATCGCCGACAAGTTAGTAATGGGAGTGTTGATTCATTCAGTCTTGGGGCTCCAATCGCCGAAGATTAGTTGTTAGTGATGGAAGATGCCGATACCGCAGCAACATTCAAATATTAATCACTGTGACAAGTGTCAGTATCATCATGAAGGTGAATCATGGCGGTTTCTTGCAGAAGTGAGGCAATAATGATAGCATACCATAATGAGACAAAGGCATTTCAAACCACGTTTTTCCTGAAATGCATGTAGAGAAGGTGGAGATCGTGGTGAAAAATCAGTACTTGAAAATCAGAATTTTGAAACAGAGTAAAATTAGGGCTTTGGGGAGCGGTCATTTGGAGTGTCAAAATTGTCAGAGAAGATTAGGGCATGCAGTTCGACACCTGAGAGACACGAGAATAGGATTCTAGTAGGTGGATTAGTTGTTTTAACAGGTAGGCTGCGAACTGATTTCCAAGGTTTATTAATATGGGGTTTTTCTAAATAGAAGATTAATGACTGAATTGAGGGAAGATTATTAGTTGTTAATCCTAATTGATACTAAATGATGGATGCTTAGTAATGAAGTTAAAAGTATTGTCCAGCTTAAAAGACAGTCAGAGTGTGTTGTATTTATAGAAGCTATTTGACAATATCTTAAAATGAAAAAGAGTGGAAAGACTAATAGGGCAGAACCCTCAGACTTAGGTTGGGTCAAAAATTTTCCAGATTTTGCACAATTGTTTGCAGAAGCATGATGGTTAGTGTTCTTCGAAAAGATTGAAGGTGATGATTCATAGGTTTCTTACAAGTTTTCTCAATGTTTAGACAAGGATGTAGTGTCTTTTGACACTGTGAAGTTCAAACTAACCAGGGAGTTACTAGCAAAAGAAATAAGAATTCTAGACGAGGGAGAATTCTGGTTCAAAAAGGTGCTTTTCACCTTTGATGCTCAGAGATATTTGCTTCCAGGTGTAGTAGCAGACTGGGGAAAAGGGGTTCCTATTTAAAACTTTAAACCTGAGTGGATTGAGCCTATCAAAATCTTACAAAGTTATGTCACCTGTGAGGGGAGATTTGCCTTTGTGTTTAAGTATCATTTTAGATTCTTTCAACATCTCAGTCATGAATCTAAAATGAATCTTCTTTTCTTCTTTTTGAAAAGCTTATAGAAGATGTCATGTAGAGTGAAAGAAAACGAAGATCATACAAAACAATCAGTTTTTAACCATGGGCTCATAAAACTGATCATAAGTACTGTATTGCAGAAAAGAGAGAAGACATGGGAACACTTCTTATTTTGGTCAGGTTTCCAAACTGAGAAGGAGGATCAGTCTTAGAAGAGACAGGTAGATAAGGGTCAGAATTTGATTAAGAAACTTAGAAAGAATGTCATAGTCAAAGATGAAGAAGCTGATAAACCAGGAGAAACTTCGAATCATGAAAATGAAAACATTGAGTTTGGATAGCGAGTTAATGATGAGGAAAGCAAAGTTTTATAGTTAGAGATGAAAGAAGTTGAGCCAGTGGAAGATGTTTTACCTACATAATCAAATCAAGGTGAAGAGGAGATAGTGTCATGAAAGAAAAGAGTGAAGGTTGTTGAATTTGCTTCAATAACTCATCAAGGAAAAGTTCTGAAAATGTCAAGAGAAGTTGGAGCATTCTAGAGACCTAAGACAAGGATAAAGAATAAGCTTAAGTTAAACATGAAGAAACTATTAAATCCCAAGTTGGCTGAGAAAAAAGATACAATAATAGAAGATTCATCGTGTCAAGAGGAATTGGGAGATAGTGAAGATGATAACAAAGAAGTTATAAAAGGTAAAAAACCAATAGTATAAAAAGAAAAATCAGTCTTTATTGATACTAAGATTTCAGACATTTTCATGGAGGTTCGAAAACAGATGATTCAGGAACACCAATAGAATTATATAAATAATTCTTGTATGGAGAAAAGAGAGCTAATCGAAGAAGAAGGTTAGTGCAATATTGAAGCTGAAGAACAACCAGAGGTTCCTGTAACCTTCATAGAGCTTATGAATGAGGATGAAGAAATATACAAGAAGCTGAAAATACTATGGATGAAGCTCATTTTTGTATAATGTTAGTTTATATTGAACAATTCGATAGATGAACTAAAAGTAGTTAGGGTTCATTTATGCAACTGTTTGTGAAAGAATAGGATAAATGTAAGTCTGAAAGAGGACAAAGGGTTCGATTTTTGCTGACAAGGGGAGGCTATCAGGCTTTGTTTATGAGCTAAGTGTAAATACTCTTATGTGTTTTTGATAACTGAACTATGAAATATATGCACTATATGCCCTTTTAATTATTGACTGGTTTCATTTCTAATTTGTGTTAATTACTTAGTTGGTATATTCATTTCCTGTTTAATGTTTTTATGCTTGAAATGCTTGCTAATTGTGGGTGAAACTCAGTATTGTGTTTATTTTGTTGGATTAGGGTTTGTATGTTATACATATCAGTAATTCGAATGCTCATGATTTAGTGTTTGTTTTAGTATTATGAATGTATGCCCTCTTGTCTTCAAACGGTTCAACCAAAACATTAGAAAAACCATATTTTACTTTATTATGTTTATTGAGATTGTGTTGTCTTGTTCTTTCGTAGTTTGAGAACAATTTCTGGCACAAACAATACACATCACCACAAAATCTCATCTAGTCCTAGTTTATAGAGCTGTCCAGTGATCAACTGGAAATCCGCAGCCTTAACCACCAACTGTTTCTTTTGACTTATAGTAAGGTCCTCTGGTGCGGTTCCCGTCGCCAAAAAATGAATGATTTGATCATAATAAGCATCAACCATGTGAACTCTAAATAACTGTGGATCTAGTAACCCATCTTTAATGTTTGTGAGTTCTTCACCTATCTCAATGCACGATAAGTGATTGGGGCCAACATTCAAGTGACCCAGCTTCACGATTATCTCAAAATAAAACTCCTAAAAGAGAAGTAGCCAATGACATATCTTGCCCCCCAACATAGGCTTATTGACCAGATATTTCAATGCAGAATGGTCTGTAAACATCTTGAAATGACTTCCCAATAGGTATTCCTAAACTTCTATAGTGCATATACCATTGCTAGACCTTCCCTCTCTATGGTAGTGTAATTTTTTTGCGCAGAAGACAGCTTCCAACTAGCAAAATAAATTGGGTGATCAAGATCTCTTTATCATGGTTGCACAAGCACCACTCCTAGTGCAACAGATGATGCATACACATGTACATGGAATTCCTTATTCCAATAAGGAAAAACTAGTATTCGTGCAGAAGCCATCTTGGCCTTCAACGTATCAGAACTTACTTGATGCTCTTAACTCCATACAAAAACTTCAATTTTCTTTAACAACCTCTCCATAGGAGTTGTGATCGCAACATAACCACGAATAAACTTGCAATAGTATCCTGTGTGCCCCAACGTCACTCTCAGCTGCTTCACATTTGTAGGTGGGGGCAAGCTCAAAATCAACATGATCTTCATGGGGTCAAAAAAAATTCCTTTCTTGCACATGATGTGATTGAACAACATACCAAAAGGTGCACATAAAATACACTTCTTTGAGTTCAGTGCAATTTTATGCTGTTGACATTGCTCCAGCATCAGTCACACGTTTTCTAAATGATCCTTTATCAATCCATACACTATTGATTCATCCATATAAACTTGCAAGAACTTCTGAATAAAATCCTTGAATGGAGCAACAACAACATAGGAGAATATCATAGGTGCATTCTTCAGCCCAAACGTCATCATAGTGTCCTGAAAAAGAACCCCATTCAGTAAAAAATGTTGTATTGTGGTGATCCTCTTTTGTAATCCTGATATGGTGATATCCTAAAAAACCATCTTTGAATGAATACATTTCTTGACCTCCTACTCCTTCTAGTAGCTCATCAGTGAATGGTGTCAAAAATGTATCATGCATACATGCATCATTTAATTTTCTCAGGTCGATCCAAATCTGAACCTCGCCCGTCTTCTTATCGTGGACCACCATGGGACTGATCCATTCTGATTCCTCAACCAGCTCAATTATTCTAGCATCCAACATCCTATCGAGCTCATCTTTGAATCTCTCCTTGTATTGTGTATTTAGGTGATACGAGTGTTTCTTTACAGGTTTTACATCTTGCTTCAACAGAATATTTATCTCTCCTAGATCTCTTAGTATTCCCTTCATATCAGAAAACTTTATAGCGAACAAATCTTGGAAATCATGCAATAGGTCTGTGATCTTTTCCATTATTTCTTCATCCTAGTAGTCCCCAACATTTGAAAATTTTGGGTTCTCCTCCATCCCAATGTTGACCTTCCCGATCTTTAATGGCTAATTCATTGGATCCTTCAATATGTCAAATGATCTGACATCCCAACTTCCTTCTTTTTCTCGAATATTGATATTCCACTGATCGTCATCATCTTCAGGTCCTCCAGTCACATTATAACATTCCATCATTGATTGCATATGACAATGCACATGCAGATACAGAGGGTATGCAACTAGAACTACCTTCAAAAAAACATTGCGGAAGAGCTACAATGCATTATGAAAATCTAGATTACAGTCCGCGAAATTGAAGGTGTGAGTGAAGAAAATTGTCAATTCCTCCTAGGTAGTAATATCTCTGTGCAAATCAGCTGATATATATGAAGATCATGTCATTTCATCTAATGTGTGGACAAAGGCATGGACCCACTCATCCTTTGGTAGTGATGCCCACAAGGTCTGACACTCAATCAGATGATAGCCAGGATTATTCCACCCATCATACCTTCCAACGTGGTACACTTAGGCATCTCCAAAGTGAATCATCATCAATCTTCGACACTGCAACCATGTAGTGATCAACTTCTTATGGGTCACCCACCATCTTGTTGTAGTAGCCTTTGGTGCTTCATCTAATACTAGAAACCACTGTGTTTCTGACACCTTAGCTTTAAATTCCAATAGAAATTCAGACAACTTGGGAATTCCTTCATATATTGGTAACTCAATAATCTCAGTCACAATGTGACACATTGACTACATGATCAAACCATACTTTCTTAGTGACACCTCATGCATGCGATTCTGCTAGTTCTCTAAAGCATCATTAGAATCAGAAGATGCAGAGTTAGTGCTGCGCCAACCAAGTTCCCTATCTATAGTCAGATGGATGTAATCTGCTAAAATATTATATGCATGATCCCATCCCCTGACAAATTCATCCTTCACTGGCTCAGCATACCTTCTCCCTTCATTTGGATCCATCGAAGTGATGACTCCGATGTCCTGATTTTCAAAGGTCATCACGCACTTCTTAAAATTGATTACCGCCATACTATCGTTGGCCCATCCAATCCCCAACAATGCAAGATAGGAGCCTCCACCATAAACAACTTCAATAACATCAAAATCAGCATAGGTATTCATCCCTTCAACTTCCACAACAATGTGTGGAACTCACCCAATCAGTGTTACTCTGGCCTAGTTGGCCAGTTGCAGCTGCACAAGAGACTAGCTCTACATTGGGCTCCCCATCTTCTACCATGTCTATCTTATCAGAATATTAATGTCTGATCCTAGATCCAAGATGACTGAATCTACCTTATCTTCCCGAATTTGGATATTCATGCACATCTCTTTCCTCGTTTGTTTCTTATGCAAAGAGTTCACCACATAATCCTTTCACCCCTTAGTCAGTCGATGCACTAGATTCTCAGTCTCAGCAAGAGCATCAGGATCTATTTTCAGTGATACAAAATTTTCAAAGAAGTTCTACAAGGCACCATGCTGTTGTGATGGTCCTACCTCCAAATTTGAGTCAAAAGCAGTGGCCATTTCATAAACATGTGACTTACCCGAAATTTTGTGCATCTCGTCTTGTGCTTCAAAGAATGTATATTTCTCTGATTTAACATCAAATTTAACTTTCTTCTTTCCATCCAACCGAACTTGTGGAAATGTACTATCTTCTCTAGTCATCGCACCTCCGCGAATGATGACATGAACATGAACATAATGTGTCCTGGGCTCCACTAAGATCATTACAACTGTCGACCCTTGGTTCTGGTTCATCGATGGATTCACTTATGGGATCACATTATGATTTGCATTCTGATCCTGAATTGGAATTTGGTTCTAGTTCTGATTCTGTAACTGGTTCTGATTTTGCAACTGGTTATGTATTTGCAACTAGTTTTGGTTCTATAACTGGTTCTTATTCTAAAACTATAAAAAATTTCGTTCTTGGCACCTCATGATCAACTGGGGATAGTTCTCAACAGTGTGGTCAACAATGGTACAATATGTACAATGCACTTGCAATTGTGGACAATCACTTTGATAATGCCCTAGTAATCCGCAATTATAAAATTGCATTGGTCCAGGACCTTATCCTCCTCCTTGACCAAAGCCTCCACAGAACCCTCCTTTTTGTTGATACTACGATTGATTAAATTTTTGCTACGGGGGATTCGGTTGTTGCTAAACATATTATGATGAATGAACATATTATGGTTGCTGCAGAGCCATCTGCATCTGATTGTACTATGGTTGTTGCACAAAGTGTTGTTGCGATTGCTGTGGTACAGACTGAGGTTGAGGTGGTTGTACCACATTTGGTTGTGGTTGTGATTGTTGTACCATCTGATGATCATCTCCCTTCACATAGTATGATTCCTATGTTCTTTCTTGGAGTAGTTCATATGTGCAACAATCCTTATGTTCATTCCCAACAAATACAAAAAATATGCAGTATAAGTTCATCATATTTGTTACCATCTTCTGGATATATCCATGGTCTTCATGTTGATGCCCATATACATGAAAAATGTGGCACCATGGCATACTACCACAACTCAATGGGTTCGTCTCTCTTGATAGCACGTAGTTTCAGAAATCCATGCAATTATCCTTGGTATGTCCGTCTGCATGACAACTAGTACACCACACCTCTTCATGATGCTATTTTCCTTTCTTGATATCTTGCAGTTGGAGTGTCAGATTCACCAGTTCTGTCTGAATCTATTTCATACCAACTGCATTCTTGCCAACCGATGAAGCTTGTAATTTCATCGCAATCTCCAAAGCCTCGCTCAGTGTCACAATATTATGCTACATCAATGGTATTCTAATATGAGATAGTAATGCCATGATGAACCATTCCTTATGCTGAATGTCACTCATCTCAAAGCTAACTCTTTCCATTAGTGCTTTGAACCTTTGGTCAAAATCCAAAAGTGTTTCATTTTGATACTACTTAATTTCCTTCAGCTCTATAATGTATTGTGCTTTAGAGTTTGTTTTTCTGAACTCTTCAATTAATCCTTTTTTGACTTCAGCCAATGTCTTTGTTGGAGTCATCGTAGGGACTTGTACAAATTTCACGTACCAATCTAGTGCATGACCTCGAAGAGTTGTCACCAATTGTCCCTTCTTGACATAATCATCCATAGTTTTTTTGACAGTCCATACTGCCTCACATAGGAACCAATAATGCTCTGGATTCTCAGTCTTGTTCCCATGAAATAGAGGTAAATTCACATCATCACCCTCTATCATGAGCCTTCTTCCTACAGTTGTTGATCTACTAATATTAGAGTGTTGCTGGCACATTAGACGCATCGATGTTGAACTTGTGTTTCTTCCTGATTGCAATGTAGAGAAAGGAGGTTGTTGGCGCAATCCTGACCAACAAAAACTAGTCAACATGGGTTCCACTCTATCGATGCTCAACACACTGTGATCTCCCTGAGCATCAGCCTAAGCATGTTTAGCCATATCCAACAACACCCATAGAGCGGATGAGGTCTCACCCAAGATGTTCGAGCGAGAGATTCCAAAACCAATTTTTCGTAGTATAGAGGAGGGTTGGGGCATCAAATGTTCATCAGCTTAATTTCCATATCTACTTTACTTAATAAGTTATTCATCATGTTGCATTTAGTCATTCATCATTATAGCAGATCTACCAGTGGGAAAAGCAGAGCAAAAAGAATCACATTATGTGGATCTATTTATCATTCAGCATCAGAATCGCAACAAAGTAAAATAGGAAAAGAAAAGAGGCAACATAAGCTCAGATCAATCCACATAACATCATATTAAATTCGTAGAACAAATCACATATCAAAACAGACCCCGATCCAGTATTACATCCAAAATTCACTCACCATGTATCTCTCTCTCTCTCCTAGTGTATCATCTTCTCTTAAAAGTTCCCCATAATTCTTCTATTTATAGGCTTGTGCCTTTACATTAAAGGTCCATTTCTAACTAACTTCTAACAAAATTCTAACTAACTTAACCACTAAGGACCAATATTCTGAAGAAATGGTCAATAAATACAAAAGTGACATGAAAATATCAAAAAGTGGACTATTTTCCACCTATCGCGCTACCTTTTACTTGTGTGGTGCCACGTGAGTATGCGCAACATCCTAGATGCTATGAAACTCACTTACCTCCAACCCCTTGCCAACAGTCCCCCAACATAGTCTTATGGCTCATCCTCGATCCACCTCAGGTGAACCTGGTGCGTATAGCAGTCGCAAGGAAGAGAATAAATAGTGTACTTCTTTTTTGAACTTTCCAAATTGTGCAGTTGGTTGCAACTGCCTCCTCCAGGGTCAACTATGGTAGACCTTAGCATAATTCTGCAATGTGGTTTCTTGTAGTGCCATCGTGGACCAAACCAATGCATTTATAGCTTACCTGGATGCTTTAAGAACTTGCTGTCGTATAGTAGCACCAAATCCCCTTGTTGAAATTGCTTGTTCTTTATGTGGCGATCATGCCACACCTTCTGTCAGTATTTCTCAACGTGCTAGTGGAAACCCACAATGAAACGGTCTTTGTCAAGCTGTATCAATTATGCTACATGCTCCACCAGCACAACATCATCATCCTTTTCATTCGCAGCAGCAATGCACAGACGGGGAACGATATATTCCATAGGAATAACTACCTCTTTCCCATATATGAATTTGATTGGTGTTTGTCCCATCAATATCTTACAGGTGGTGGGATAGGCCCATAGTAGTGCAGGAATATTCAGATCCTAGTCATCTAAGATAGTGTTACATACCTTGGTAAGTGTGTTCTCCAATATTTTGTTGAATGCCTCCACCATTCCATTTGCCTGTGGATGGTATGGTGTACTTTTCTTGTGCTGAACCTTCAAATTTTTTTCAACGCTCTTACTGTGTGGTTGATAAAATTACTACCCTGGTCACTCATTAATATTATCGAGCACCCAAACCGTGTCACAATATTCTCGAATAGAAATTTGGATGCCGTCGCAGTAGTACAGTCCACAACTGGTGTTACCTCTTCCCATCTCATCAGATAGTCCATCACAATGATTATGTAGCATGCCCCAGTTCTTTTCCCAAGTGGATTGATCGGACCCACAAAGTCTACCAACCATTTATCAAAATGTTGTAGAGTTACCTAGGGTATGACTGTCATCTCATCCTTCCATGAAGGTTTTCCAATGCGTTGACAGACATTGCAGCTCCGTGCACAACCTATCCCATCATTACGAAGGGTGGGCCACCAAAGCTCTGCGCAAAGAACTTTCTGCATGGTATCCCATCCTCCATAGTGTCCCCTAGCTATGCCAACATGTAATTCTTCCAAAATCTACTCTTGTTTATGTCGTAGGACACATCATCGCAATATTTCATCAAGTCCCATCTTATACAAGTGCCAAGCAATCAACTGAAAATCAGAAGCTTTAACTAGCAACTACTTCTTTTGACTCATGGAAATTTCTTCTGGTGTGATTCCCATTGCTAAGAACTGGATTATTGGAGCATAATGGTCATCAACCATGTCAACTCGGAACAACTGCACATCTGGTAGTCCATCTTCAATGTTAGTAGGTTCCTCACCTGTCTCAATTCTGGACAAATGATCAGGGCCAACATTGAAGTCACCTGGCTTTACGATGATCCCAAAATCAAATTCCTGATAGGGGAGTAGCCATTGACATATCTTCCCCCCCAACAGAGGATTATTGACCAGATAATTCAAATCTGAATGGTTAGTAAACATCTTGAAGTGACCTCCTAGAAGATAAAGCCTGAATTTCTACAATGCATTAACCATCGATATCCCTTCGTGCTCCATGGTTGTATAATTCTTCTCTACGAATGATAGCTTTTGACTTGCAAAAGCAATAGGGTGATCCAAGTCGTCATTGTTTGGCTGCGTGAGCACTACCCCTAGTGCAACAGAAGATGCATCAACATGAACATGGAACTCCTTGTTCCAATATGGGAATACAAGTATTGGTGCTGAAGCGATCTTGGCCTTCAGCGTGTCAAAGCTACTTTGACACTCTAGAATCCATTCAAATACCGCGTGTTTCTTCAATAATTTCTCCATAGGGGTAGTGATTGCAACATAGCCTCTGATAAATTTGCGATAATATCTCATATGCCCCAACGTTTCCCGAAGCATCTTTACATTGGTTGGTGTGTGCAAACTCAATATGAGAGCTATATTTGTAGGTTTGACTAATAACCCTTGCTTGCATACAATATGGCCTAACAAGATGTCAAATGGGGTGCAAAAAATGCACCTTTTGGAGTTCAGGGTGATCTAGTGTTGGCGACACCTTTCCAGCATCAGTCGAAGGTTGGACAAATGATCCTTGATTAGACTGTACACTTTCCAATCATCCATGTACACTTGTAATAAATTTTGAATGAAATATTTAAAAGTAGCAATGACAACTCGAGAGAATACCAGAGGGGAATTGTTCAACCAAAAAGGAATTACTGTATATTGAAAAACATCCCCATTAAGTGACGAATGTTGCTTTATGTCGATCCTCGTTGGTGATTCTGATCTAGTGATAACTCGAAAACCCATCTATAAAGGAATACATTTCTTGACCACCTACTCCTTCAAGTACCTCATTAGTGAACAGTGTTGGAAACAGGTCATGCATACAGGCATTGTTTAGTTTCCTAAGCTCGACATAGATCCTAACTTTGCCAGTTTTCTTGTCTTGGATCACCATAGGACTGATCCATTTTGACTCTTCGACATGTTCGATGATTCCAGTCTCCAACGTACGATCAAGATCAACTTTGACTCTGTCTTTATATCATGGATTCAAATGATATGGTCTCTATCTCATTGTGTTGGCATCTAGGTCACCCAATATCCCTTTTATCTCATTCCCCCTAGGTCACCCAATATCCCTTTTATCTCTAAAAATTTTTTTAGAAACATATATTGAAACTCATGTAGGAGATCTATGATCTTGGCCATGGTATCATCATCCCAGTAGTTCCCAACATTTGCAAAATTTGGATTCTCATCCGTCCCAATGTTAACCTTCTTAATCTTCAGTGGCTGAGTCATGGGATTGGTAAGCACATCCGGTGCTACAACATCGCGACTCCCTTCAGTCTCCAGAATATTAATATTTTTGAACTCATCATCATCCTTCGGCTTGCCAGACATGTTATATAATTCCATAATTGATTGCATGTGGCAATGCACATGTGGATCCACATCATAGCGATTGGCATCACTTTCAATACTACATCTCGAAGGGTATGAAATGAATTATGAACATCCAGATTGGCGTCAAAACCAAAAGTGTGGTTGAAACAAACCGTCAACTCCTCCTAGGTAGTTATCTCTCTGTGCATCTCTGTGGATACGTACCAGGACTTCAGCATTTCATCCAAGGTATGAATAAAGGCATGGACCCATTCATCCTTTGGATGTGCTTACCATAGTGTTTGACACTCCACCAAATGGTTGTTAGGGCGATTCTTCCCATCGTACTTCCCAGTGTGATACACCTCTATGGTACCAAAATGGGCTGTCATTAACCTACAACATTGCGGCCATCCGGTAATCATTTTCATATGGGATTCCCACCAGTAGGATAAAGTAGTTATCAGTGCTTCCTCCAGTGCCAATTATCATTGTGTCTCTCAGAATCTTTCTTCAAAGACTGTAAAAAATGCATACAGCTCTGGTAACCCTTCATATACTGGTAATTCAATCTTTTCAGTCGCAACATGAGGCAGATATTGTGTAATCAGGCCACACTTTCTAAAGGATACCTCATGCATGCAGATTTTCCAATTTTCCAGCGTGTTATCTGAATCAGAGGACGTAGAGCTATTGCTGCACCAATAAAGTTCCCCCTTGATAGTTGGGTGGACATAGTCTTCAAAGATGTTGTATGCATGATCCCACCCCTTGACAACTTTTTCCTTCACAAGTTCAATGTATCTTCAGCCCTCAGTTGGATCCATGGGTGCGATCACTCGAATATCCTTATTTTTGAATGTCATCATTCGCTTCTTAAAATTAATCACGACCATATTGTCATTAGCCCATCCAATCCCCAGTAGTGTGGAATAGGAGCCTTCTCCATTAATGCTTCAATCACATCAAAGTTAGCATGTGTTCTCATACCTTCAACATCAAAAACCAAGTTCGTTACCCATCCAATGGGTTGCACTTAGCTTGGTTCACCAATCAGTGACTGCACAAGGGAACAACCCATCGTTGGGCTCCCCATTTTTTCCCAGGTCTGCTTAGTTAGGACTCAGGATTTTCACATATGATCCCAGGGGTCTAGGATGATTGAGTCCACCTCATAGTCACCAATCTAGATATTCATCGACATCTATTTTCCTATATTTTTCTTCTGTAAGGATTTCACTACAGAGTCCTTCGGATCCTTTTCTAAATGGTATAATAACCATTAGAGGAATTTTGGGGTCTAAAATGGGCCTCCTAAGGAAAATAATAAAATAATAGTTAAAATAATAAAATAATAGTTAAAATAATAAAATAATA